>VXAZ01002275.1:539-74318 GCA_013399875.1 Gymnorhina tibicen | reverse complement strand
AGTTTAAAACCCTTCCCCCTTGTCCTACCACAATCTACCCTACTATAATGCTGTACTTCATAAATTTCAGAAATCTCTAACTGAAACGCCATCAAGACTACTTTTTCTGCCCCACAGTTTCACAAAACATTACAAGGAATCTTATTTTGCCTTTTTCTTTTTATGCCTTTTTCAGTGAAAATGGTCCTTTCATTCCCTTTTTTGGCATGAAATTTCTGGGTAAAAAAAATCCCAGTGCCATTTGTTGACAAAAATAGCTGAATGTACAGCTTTAACCTTAAGGGATGCAGACAGTTAAAGGGTATTGAGATTCCTAAGGAAACTGTTCCATTTTTATGTTCTATCATTGAATGTTAATAATGGATGTATCTTGAAAATTTTGGAATGAAATGTCATGTGTCTGAAAGTCCAAGAGTGTCACAGATACGATCTTTAAATTTATTTTGATTAGAACTCACAGTACTATGTCATGTATAGTTTCCCTTTCTGGATGTTGTATAACCATGCAAATCATTTCAACAAAAATAATTTTCTATATAAGGAAATAGATATTCCTAAAAGCACAGTACCATATTGCTGTCCTTGGTCTGGAGTTTAGATCCTGTTTTCTCTCATAAAAGGATTTAAAAACCCAAGAATATATCATGTCTGTATGAGTTCAGCATGTGTCATGAAAACCAAAAACGTTTAACTTTCTCTTTTTTCAGTAATATCTCCTTTTAGAGCTTGCCATCAGAATGAATGCATGCTTTTTACTAGCATTCAGTTCTTTTTTTCCTGCATTCTAATTGTATTTGCATTTTCTTTGTTCAACATATTTTTTCCCCTTACTCAGACAAGTCTATCTGGTCTGTGTCAAAACTATGTTTTACTTGGAAAGGTCTTCATCAGTTTCTTCCATTAAATGAAAATCTACAGGGCAGTGTGCTGACAGCATGTGTAACAACTCAGAGGCTTCTGTTCGCAAAACAAATTCTCTATGTGTTGAAGAACTAGTAAACTTTCTTTTCCAAAACTGCGTCTGTGACATGATCAAGATATTCCCAATATTAAAATAACTGTGCCATGATTAGGACTTTGATTGCTAATAATGATAATGATTATCACCATAAAGGCTTTTTTTATTCATACTTAATCAGTTAACAATCCTGACATTTTGCTTTGTTGCATGAAAGGTGTTTTTCTTAAGTGATTGAGACTACTAGATTCATTTATATGCTAGAGATTAACAAGGAGTAATAAATATGCCGGTGATATATTAGGGAAACTGAATTCTCTGTTACTGGATGTTAAGATTAAGCACCTTTTGAAAGCGCTTGAGACACAGCTCCCATACTGGGACAGGAGGAAAAAGGTGTGAATTATTTGTATGATTCAGCGGACTTGACAAGGAGTCGGAGATCTGAAGACCATCTGAAATGGTGTCAGAAAGCAGCTGTGATGGAGTGTAGCTTTAACAGCTATGGTATCAAACACAAACCCAAGACACACTTGTACTCTCAACAGTGCAAAACCTTTCATATTCTCTAGTTCATTCAACAAGAAAGAAAAGGAGACAGCTTTCTGAGCACATGCTTTCTTACCTACATTGAAACTCGGAGTTTCGTATTTTTCATGTCCTTTCTGCCTTAGTCTGTTTGTCATTAAGAAAAAAAACAAAGCACCAAGAAACCATTGTTTAGTATCTAATTCCAAACTAAGTATATAATTCCGGGAAGCCTTTCAGCCAGAGGATCAGTGCTCAGCCCAATCTCTTAACCTAGATGTAACCTCACCAAGTGTTTTACAGAGTTCTAAGTTTTCCTTCCAAATTCTGCCAAGAGGAGCCTCACAAAAGGGAAGGCATTTCAGCAGGCTTTGCCTTTATTTATTTCTGTGGAGATTTCACAGTATTTGGGGATTTCTCACTATTTGACATTCTTATTGTCTAAAATCCCAGATTAGTCCTGTTCTTCATTAACTTTCTTCTGATTCATAGCATCCTCTTTTCCTAGGCACTTGGTAATTTACAATAATGGGTTTAGATCATGATCCTCTATCTCTTTATTATCGTCAATACTGAAAAGTTAATTTCAAATGAAAGAAGTATGTAGCTTTACTGCAATATAGAAATACTTGATATTCACCATTGGAAGCTGTATTTCCCATGGTGGCAGATAAAATAGAAAACTTGCAAGACAAAAATGTTCTAACAAGAACAAAAAAACCCCGCATTGCCTTGGGTGTATCAAGATATGTTAAGGTAACTCATGAGTCAAAGTAAAAATTATGTCTGATTATATGAACAGTTCTTTACGTTTGATGAATAAACCAGGGCAGATTCTCATCTTCTTATACTGAATAGCTTCACAGCAGAAACCTACCATGCCTTCTGGGAAATAAGGTGCCCTTCAGCAAGATAAAGTGCACAAGGACTTTTACGATCATGTTCCTGTGTTACCAGGGGATGGTAAGGTCATTACTCCTTGTGTAACATTTCTGTAAGTGCCTGGATTTTGGAAAGGATATTATGGGTTAGTTTCTTGTTGCCATTTAATCTTTGCGATCAATTTGGCTTTTTTCCTTCTCTTTAAATTAAATACACCGTGACACTAACTGGTGATGACATGAAGAGATGTGAATCAGTATTTATCAATCTTTCCAGGTGCACTGTAACTCTCAGGAAGATCTTAAATTGATTCACACTTTGTTCTGCAGTGTTCTCTGTGTACAGTAACCATTTTTCTGTGCTATTCTACGCCAGTTCATTCTACAAATTTTGTGGTAACAATGTTATTACCTTTCAAAAGGCCAAGTGATAAGTGGATAGCAAAAGAATCTGCCTCATATGTGATCTGAAAAAGTAATCAGCAAGCAGTTTCAGTCCAGTGTCAAGAGCTGTAAACTGCATACCACTGATACAATTTGAGTTTTAGGACATTTCCATAATAGACAATCCAGCCCTGGCAATCTAACAGTATAAAGTCGTAGCCTATAAATAGAATTATTTTATTTGCGCTGACTTCTCTATATTTAAAAAGTTATTTAAACTATTTTTTTACTGTTGTTTTCAGATAGTTTCCATCCTCCTTCTGATCCTAAGGTGTTTGCAGCCAGTTAAAAATACTCTTATACAACAACTCATTTCATGTAAGGGAACATGCTTAGCATTAGGAGGCTAAGTTATTGTGACTGTGTGCTTTAACATTAGCTTTTACCTTTTTTATCCTGTCACTGGAAATGACCTTAAGAAGTGCTTTTCAAGCAAAAATATTAGTGGTCCTTGAACAAGTGCCCCAAAGTTCATTTGGCATCCTTCATCACAAGTTGCAGAAATAATTGGATATTTGGACTTCTAACTAACGGAAAAATGAAATGTGTATTTCAGCTGCTGTCGAAGAGAAGAGCCTGGTATAACTAATCCAAACTCCCAAACTAATTCTGCTGTTCATTGAGGTGTTTCAATTAGGAAAAACCCTCTTGAATTACATTCTGTACTTCAGCAAGGACAGTTTTGTATGCAGAAGAAACAAAATGGGCAGGAGAAAGAACCAGATATAATGGGAGTTTTTCTCTTGCTGGCTTGGAAAGAGCTACTTAGAGCACTAGTGCTCCTATGAAGAAAAAGAAGATCTCTCTGAAATATGGATAGAATTTTCAATAGGGGATTTTACTGTCAGCCATTGTTATCACTTGGAGCTGCACCGGGAGCTGAAGTAACCACAAAAGCGATGTGAAATACAAAACACGTCACTGTAGTCAGGACCTTCTTAGGCTGACCTTCTTGGGTGCTTTTTTGAGCATAACTCCAAGAAGTACAATAAATCCATGGCTGTGACGATCTAATCTTATAGCTACAGAGGTTTAACACCCAAAACAGTGAAGTCTCTGTTTAAAGTCAATTATCACCCCCTAATAAAGGCAATCGTGGAAAAGCTGAGGGACTTTTTCCTTAAAGAAACAGTAGCATATTGCTTCAGTCTGTAGAACTACCAGCTTCACCGTCACCTTTTAGATGGAAGTACTTTCCACTGAGTAAAATCATGATCATCGTCTTTCTCTCCAACAGTGATGGTGGGAAGGATCCCATCATGCAGATAGGGGAAATGTTAATTTTTTACTAACCCTGGAAGAACAGGAAGTTGAAAGTCAGCCAGAGAAGAAAATAGATTGTTATTTTCTTCTAGTGAACATTCAGAAAAGTGCTGTGTTACCCCAAAGAGGAAAGGTGTCTACATCAGACCATCATGTTCTTTTGTAGCTCTGCTGTCATCAGTAGGGAAAATAAAATCACCCAAGAGAGGTGTCATTCCCACCCACAATGCTGGGTGGAAAAAAGCTGCTGTTGAGAATAGCACTTTTTTTCCCCTTATATTCCGAGAAGTGGCATAATTCAATTATGTTTTATTAATACATAGACATTATATTAGAGAATAATTAGGGACAGCAAAATGATAATAAATATTGATACATTAAAGTTTAGCAAAATAAAATTAGTCTTTTATACGCTCCCTTTAACAAAGCCTACTGACCACATGGAAAGGAGACTGTACTAATAGAATTTTCAAAAAATACTACTTTGGTGGTATAAACTAGGTAGGAAATCTGAGCCAAATTAAATCTGTGGACCATTTCCTACATATTATGGAGACACAACATTCTGCCCTAATTGCACAGATTTAGTCAGTGTTAGGTTGGCAACTGTGTTGCAAGAGAGCAGAGGTATTTTAAATTAAGTAGAGTTTCAAGGTGACAGAAACAGTTAGGAAGTGAGACAGCTAAGAAGGCGTTGTTAACGATATATATGATTGTCAGCAAGGAGAAAGAATTTTGAAGGTCACAACCAGTATTTCCTAATTAAAAAAAAAAAAAAGTTATTTCCTGAGAAAGGTACATTCTTAACAAATTTACCAAAAAAACATTCCAGTCATTGTGGTAGTTTGAGCTAATATGATGACAGTTTATTTTCATAAGTACAATATACAGCATCATGAGACTGTAGAGATATCTGACAAGTGCATGTCACAGCCACACCAAACAATAATTATAAAACACAAACATACTGAAAACGACAAAATTATGCAAAACTTATAGTCATCAATGATCATTTAAACTAACGATATCCAAAGGTTCACAAATTCATAGTAACACACTGATACTAGTGTTAACTTGTAACAAATATATTGTAGTATTGTAATGTTTTGAATTCTTGTCTATCACTTATCACAGATCATGATGTAATTACATGTGGCACTAGTCTATGAAATAAGTAACAGAATTCAATATATTTACTATTCAGTAACTACAATCACTAACATCAGGAGTAATTATGTCCTGAAATTATTTTAATCCCCTTCTGTGTATGTTAGCACATGTAAGTACACTTCTCTATTTGAGTTAAATTATCTAATAAAATTACTGGCAATATTCACTTATTGATTATCATGCTCATCTTTGAAAACCTTATGCAAAATCCTTTGAAACAGCTTCTATAAAATTTGGAGCAGACATGAGTATTGTAAATGTGCAAATGATGGCAAAAAGGGTAAATGCAACCAGACATAATCTGTCTATGACAGCAGCTGCAAACTTCCACTCACTGCAGATCTCTTCACCCTCATCTTGTTTCCTGAACCGCATTGCTATGAACTGGACTTCCTCCAGGATCTTCACCATCACTGGGAGAGTATCCATTAAAGCTTTCTTTTGCACAAGCTCAATATCTTCTGCTAAGGGGCAAGTCATCTTTCCACCCTTGCTGCCCAGGTCGTTCTTCTGCGGGCAGCAGGGGCTGTCCATGGCATGGTAGCTGTAGATGGTGTTGCCATTGCTGGACTGGTGCCCGGGAAGGACGTTCACCTCCATGCTGTTTACGCTCAGGTGCTGACTGGAGTAGCTGTATTTGCAGGAGAGGGGCTTTATATTTTCCCCAGGTTTTTTCATTCGTAAGAACCAAGCACACCAATTCAGCAGGATGACACGGACCTGAAAGAGAGTTACCGCAGCAGGAATACAGGAGACTCTTTGGCATTTTAAAAGTTTTTGAAACATTTTGTGACTATTATAGTTAGGCTGCACAGTCTCTTAGAAATACTGATGGATTTCTGTGTTCTCCAGCTATCTGCTTTCAAAATGTTTCTTTGAGGGTCTAGCTTTTTACCAAGGATGGCCTTTTTTTGGATCTATCTTGAACACAGGGGTGTCCAACACCCACTCAGCTAATCAAGCAAAAGAGATGTAAAATCTAACTTTACAAAATGGTTCTTGAAGACCCATCTTTATCAAACAATCCCAGATCTCTGCAACTGAGCAGGCAACAGAAAACTGGCTGTATGGTTTTCAAACATTTCTCAGATTGTAAGGAAAGAGAGACAGTTAAATATTTTTGGGGACCAATGTTTTGATTTTTGTGGATACAGAAAAGCCTGTTAGAAGGCTTTTCCATCTTCTTGCAGTGTTTTGTGTGAATCTTTTCTTTCTCATGCAAGCTATCAAAACAATAAGATGTTTTTCTGTAACTATCTGGACACCTGGTGTTTGTCTGAGTCTTGTTTACGTTACACTGGTTTAATGGGTGCTTTACGACTTTACCCAATCACCCTGAGGGGTGGATGGGGTACTGACCAATATCCTTGTGGGATTAAGACATATAAGTGGACAATTAATTAATTAAATACCACATTTTCCTGCTGACTACGCTTGGATTCATTTCCTCATCTCTGCAATACAGCCACATATTTTTCTGAAAAAAATTCCAGTGTGACAGATTCTAGAACATTTCCCACCCCCATTTCTATTGTTTACATATAAATAAAAGACCTTGGTTAGAAGTTGGTGGTTTTTTTGAAAGCTATTTTATACTCCTTTGAGGAGTTCAACCACATAGTACAGCAGACCTTTTTTTCAAAAGAGTGAATCAATTACATGTAGCAGTTCAAAATCTGAGTGCTGCTATCAACTGCTGACATTTCCCTGTGCACTGGTGCACCACAAGAGTGCTCTAACCTGCACGTGGCAGATTGTGCCTCATATGTTTCTTGTCAAGGTCATTAAGTGAGCTAACTCCAGAGAGTGCATCCAGAATTTTTTTCCAGTGAACTGATCTTCAGATGTTTTGTCTGAAATCTGGGCCTGCTATAATTCCTATTGGTAACATTGTTAACTGGGAAAGGCAGGAAAAAGGCTGTGGATTCAGTAACGTCTTGTGTGAAAAGCAGTGAAATAAATCAGCAAAATCTTGTAATTATAACATCCTCCACGTGTTATGCATACAAAATGGACATTTGCAATGTGCTTGAGAGGGACCCTCCAGGCAGACAGGCCTCTTTGATGACTATATCATCCTGGCTGCAAGCCAAATAATCTGACATCAAGGAGAGAACAGATGTGGCCTCTGGTTTCCCTTCCGAGCCTTGACTCAGAAGGACTCCCTGTGTAATCCTGCTCCTGTTACTTTGGTCATGTTTGACTTGGGACCACACTTTGCCTCCAAAGCTGTTTTAGATGCAGGAAAAGCTGACTCCTGTGTTTCCACAGTACAGATACAGGAATGGGGAAATTAGAGCTAGCACTTTGAGTTCCTGCTGTCATGGTGAGCGTAATTTCAGAAAGGAGGAAGCATTAATAACCACAGATAATAATAATAATAATAGTAGCCGAAGCCAATAAGCAGTGAAAGGCAGTTACACAATTTTTTAATTTTGCACTGTGAGCTCTTCTAGGTCACAGCCCTGTGCCATTTTCTGTGAGCCATTTTGCTTCTCTCCCACTAATGAATGTTTTGTTCTTCATCACTGTCATGGTTCTGGCTGGAATAGAGTTAATTTTTTTCCTACTAGCCGGTACAGTGTGGTGTTGTAGATTCAATATGATAATAATGTTGATAAAACACTGATGTTTTAGTTGTTGGAAAGTAGGGCTTACCCTGAATCAAGGACTTTTCAGTTTCCTGTGCTCTGCCAGAGAGCAGATGCACACAATGCCATGAGGAAGCATGGCCAGTACAGCTGACCCGAACTAGCCAAAGGGATATTCCAAAAGGATATAAAGTGTGGGCAGTTGGTTGGAGGCTGTCAATTGCTGCTCAAAACCAGGCTGTGCATCAGTCAGCAGGTGGTGAGCAATTGTATCATGCATCACTTGTTTCTCTTGCATTTTATTACTCTCTCTTCCTTGCTGTTATTATATTTATTATTGTTATTCATTACTATAATTAATATTATTCATATTATTATGTTGCATGCTGTTTCAATTATTAGGCTGTTCTTCTCTCAACCCACAAAGTGTTGGAGTTTTTTCCTGATTCTCGTCCTCACGAGGGAAGGGAGGTGGGGTGTGAGCAAGTGGCTGTCTGGGACTTAGGTGCCGGCTGGGTTTAAATTATGACAGTCCTGAAAGACAGTTTTCCCATTATTCCTATTATTTTGCTTTAAATATTTAATTACTTCCACCATAGTCACCACAAACAAATAGTAACCTATAGTGTTGCAGCCTAAAAAACTGGTTCTGCTTTTAACTGAACTTACTTAATTACAATGTGTTCAGACTGCTCATGGACACAAAATGGGACATGGAAGAAAATAAAGGTCTTAATTGCTAGTAGTGTATCAACTATGTTGGGTGCAAAGGGGAGAGAGAAATTAGTTCTCCAGGACTGTGAAATTCCAAAACACTAAGTCAGACAAACTTTCTTATTAGAAAATGTTAATATGACTGCCTTAACTCTGAAAGGAGATGTGAGGTGAAAAAGCACTCTTATACAGGAATGCTGCTTTTTCTTTCAAGACAGTTTTTACTCCTTAGGGAAATTACATTTATAACTACAGTCAAACCCATTTCCCATAGAAAAATAAATACCCAGAAGACAGTAACACAGCTTTTAATTAGCTTGGATTTCAAATGCCCTCTTTCCTTGAAAACACAGACATTCAGGCATCAATCTGTTATTGTCATACCAATTAATTCAAGAGACAGCTGCAGGATACAGGTTTTTGGAAAACAGCTGAGTAAGATAATATGAATCTATACTCTCACCTGCAATGTCATATATGGGTTTCTATGAAGGAAGTACACAGGTACAGCTGTCTTCAGAGGTCAACAACCCTTCCGTGAGCCTCTCCTAACTATTATGGAGCTGCACTGCTAGCTCCCATCACAGCCACCTGCCTGGCCTAGGCCAGAGCAGAGAGTCTCCAATTAAAGCTCTCTTGATAAGGGCTATCTGCACCTGAGCAAAACTGTGCATGTCCAGGTTTGAAGCACATCAAAAGAGAAGCCCGAAACGTAACAAACCTGATTCAGGCACAGCAAAGAGCCAGAGTTCTCTTGCCTTTTCCTACAAAACCCCTTCTTCCCTCAGTGCTTGGTCTCCCCACATCTCTTTCCTATGCAACAGTCTTGGCTGTCAGTAGAGAAAGGTCAATTGAGCTATAGTCCATGCCTGATGTTATCCACGCCCAAACAGCTCTTTAGCTGGGCCTTCTTTAGTGCTCTTTTCCATGCTAGCTCAGCAGACATTACTGAAAGTGCCAATCAGCCAGCAGCTCTCACTTCTCAACTGAGTAGCCAGCAAATGCCCTGGCTGAACACCTTGGATTTAAATTCCTCTCTTGGAAAAAGCTGGTTTGTAAGTCATCAAAGATTAATAGAAAGGAAGCCACAATTCTAAGCAGTGGCATAAGGGAAGTGAACACCTACAGAGAGTATAAACATTAACAGGCACTCTCCTCCCTCTTCTGTTGCAAAGTGCAAGCACAGACCCCTTGAGAGACAGGCAGGGAAAATAAACTGCTCAACTGTAAATGGTTTAGAAAGCAGGTGTTTAGGAAATGCATCCAGTCAAATCATCTGGGTCTGCAGAAGCTCCCACACATGCCCAATTGTCCAGTGCCTCCCCCTGCAACTGACTCCAGCAGACAAATCCACTTAAGCAGGAGGTGAGAACAACCCTGTAACAATATCCAATTAATCAGGATTAGAGTTTGCAATAAACTGATGTCTGGCTCTAACAGGAAGAGGGCATTGTGGGAGGAAAGTAGATGGTAAGGGCAGCTGCTGGTACTGGAAATGCAGAAAAATTTCATGCAAAAAATTTTCTTCTTTCTTAAGCTACTTCTTCACTTCAGGTTGTTGTTTTTTTTTTACTGAGCGAAAGTCATTCAAGATGTCTCTGTAAGAAACACCTGGCACAGGTGGACAGGCGAAAAAGAAAAAAAAAATAGACTGCCATGAATTCCAACAACTGGGCCTTCTAACAATTGAATCTCGCAGAGTAAAAATGCCTACTTTTGTGGGGTCAGCCTCTTCCCTACACACTTGGCATTCACTCTTTTCCTCTTGAGATCCCTCAGCCCTGTCAGCTTGTCTGGCCTACAGCTTTTACAGTCTTATCATCTGCACTTCCCAGTAATGCTTTCCCAGTTTTTGCTTCCTGATGGCATGTTTTGTAATGTACGCCAGTTCACCTGTCAGGCCACTGAACAAGGTTCCTCCTGAGTGAGAATTTGGAGCACACTGTGTTTCTAGCCAAGAAAACAAGAGACTGGTAGAGAGCAAGAGCTGACTTGCAGGGCCTGTGAGCAGGTCCAATATGAGCCATTGTGTCTGGGCTCCTCAAAAAGCAGACAAAGCAATAAAATCTGGGGTCTGTTACACTGCTGCAGACTCCGTCCATGTGGACATCTGAAGCATGTTTCCCCAGATTTGTGCCTGCAGATTCTGCTTACATGCAGGTTCATCCAGAATTCACATTCTCTGCTGCCTTGAAAATAAGAGGTTTTTAAATCATACAGCACTTTGGGAAATAATTGTGAGTATGCTTAATTGTTATTGGACTTAAAAAAAAATTGCATTGAAGCTGCAGTTTATTTTAAGAGAGGAATTAGAAAGCAGTTCTGAACTTGGGCTGACATTGGTAACCATGTGATATCCAATTATCCAGCATGTCAGGATAATTGTGTAGCATGACAAATGTGGTGAGGAAGATACCAGAGGATGTTGTACAACCAGACTCCTGTGAAAACAGGGTGGTAGACAGTTGACTGTGACTATTTGTATCTGCTTCTGCTTTTGTTCTTTTTCATTTTGTAAACACAAGCATACTTTGCCTATTCTAAAATCTATTAGGAAAAGCAGAGCGGGGGGAAAGCATAATTTTCTCTTAACTTGAAAATCTAAAGGAAACATTCCATTTGAAAGCCAGCTTGCATTGGTGCCAGACCTCGCTGGACTGACAAAGTGTGCTGCTGTAGAGAAAAGAGGGTCCACATGCTAATGCACTGGGAATAGATCAGATGGAAGCAGACAAACTGGCCAGTAGAGACTAGAGTTTGTTTAGCACATTCTGTCAGTACTGGTGTCTGCTGGATAAGAAATCAAAGGTATGGCCCACAGGATTAGCACTTGCAAAGTGGGTGGTGAGCGACATTACTTTGTCATGACTCAACCACTCCACCATAAGGTTAAAAAGAAAGGCCAAATAGGAGGAACTATTTTCAATGGAGAATAAGAGAAACTATTTTTAGTGGGAAAGCAAATTTAGTATGCTTGTTCTTTCCCTTCAATTGCAAACATGTCAACTATGCCGTTTGTAACTGGCTCTTCAGATTAATGGACTTCTGCCTCTCACCTATAACAAGTTTACTATAGCTTTTAGACAATTTTATTTTCTTTCAGTAGTAACCTGCTGAATGTTTACCACCAAAACTGCTTACCCATTTGGGCATCTTTCCTGCTTGGGGGTCATGATGGTGAAACTGCAGCACCAGCACTGTTACCACCACAGACAGACCAACGATGACCATGATGCTAGCGAAATACTGAGCTGCAAGCAAAAGGAGGACTTGGTTAAGGGCAGGGGGAAATACAAAGAGCAAATAATATTCCTTGGCCATGCCTCGAGATCTACACTTGAGAAGCACTGCATCACATCTGAACACCCTCTTCTCTGGTCTGCTGCACTGGACATGTGAGGGGTGTATCTGCTCAGCTCCCTCCTCTCCTGTGAGAGAAGGGCTAGAACAAACGAAAGGTGAAAACTGTTTGGTTTTGGTCCCTGAAGAGGAGTGTAGGGCCTCATGGTAAGAACAGCTTTGTGCATGCTGCCAGGACAGTGAGAAGTTGAGCTGACAACACCCACTGAACACCAGCATTCCCAGTCCTAGGCCTCCCATGGTACCAGCAGAGGTGCTGGAGGGAGATGCTGTCCTCATGGTGCCTCTGAATCCCTTCAAAATCTGTCACCAGTTCCCCACCTTTGCCCCACTACTGCTCACAGGTGGTTAGGCATATTTCTCATTACTCTTCTTAGCCCTCAAGACCACTTCTTCTAGTTCCTATGAAAGCACACTGCAGCCTTCTTGAATGCTAAATTTAAATCTGCTGTGCAGGAAAGAAATCAAGATCTTGAGAGCCAGAACTGAGGATTGAAGCCATATCTCCTAAGTGGCAGTACAGCTTCCCCGCACCAAGGGTGAGGTTGATACACTGGAGTGTAAAGCAGAATTACCCACAGGGGTAGTGACATTTGAATGCTTCAGTGGCAAAGTACCAGGGAGCATTACTGCTGGCTGACATAACGGTGCAATGTGGGAGAGAACACCACACTGCCCCAGAATGCAGCCTCTTCTAGCCCTCCCTCCACAGCTCGAAGGAAAAGTAAAAAATTCAATCAAAGCTCCAAAGAAAGTTTTGCTCTGCCTGTGTTTCTTAATACCAAATCCCACTGCTTCAGGAGCAAAAGCTTGTTCATAATAATGAGGTTATAAGGCCTTCCTGAAAACCACACTGCAATTGCTTCAAGAGGTATGGCTTTTCAGAACAAAATGAATTATGTATCTAGATTAGAAGAATAGTCCCAAGGGTAAGATGAATTTAAAGGTCTCTGTTGCACTTATTCATAGAGAGGAGAGTCAACAAGCAGGCAGAAGCAGAACAAACCAGGTTTTGGGGAAGCTGTCACATGTCCCATGTAATAGAAACAAAGAAGTGTTGATATTGTTGGTTTAATTACTGCCATGACTCACTAAATAACTTCCTTAAACTCTACGCGTTTTGATGCCACCAGGCTTCAAAGGTCTGAAATGGTCCATTTAAAATGGCTTTAGCTAAGATTTTTCTCATATCCTTGGAAAATTAGTCACCTGGTTAAACTTGGAAATAACCTAATAATATCTGACTCAAGATCCTAGCCAATGATTAGCAGAGGAATTGACACTCCCAGGTTTTTTTATGCTGTAAACCCAGGAACAGATGTCAGGAAACTGCTGTGTAGATCTGCTAGTAAATGGAAAACAGTTCTCTCAGGAACAGACTGGGAACCAGAGAGGAGCCAGGAACCCATAAAGAAAGATATTTTACAGTTTTTCCCAGTGGTAGGCAAGGAAGAGGCAGGGGGTGTGTCATCTGCATTTTGAGGGGGTGGAGTGGGGTGCTCCTGTTCAAGGTACACTGAAGTCTTCAGCTGGAAAGTAAGGATGGAGGACATAGTGCATGGTACTTGAGCCCTGTGTGTTAATATGAGGCAGTCAAATGTGTACAAGATATCTGTGAAATCTGGCAGGTAGATTTATGCCCCCCAGGCAGGTGCAGGCGATGTACTCAGAGAGAAAGTCGCAAAGTCCTGGAAATACCCAGGACTGCTCTGAGGTTGGATTTTGCCAGTCCTGAAGAGACAGCAGTGAAAGTGGAGGAAAAAGATAGCAATGACTGGCACAGCTGCTGGTCTTTCACATCTCTAGCTGGAAATACAATGAAGGCTGTTGCCTCCTTTCCTTTGACAAGAAGACAGGAGAAGGTAGAATTAATAGCCATTGGTCACAAAGGAATTGCTAGATCACATACCCATGTGTCTCTTTGATGGAAAACATGACTGATCTACAATACAGAACCAGGCAGGGATGGCCAAGACCCCATATCGAGACTCAGTGGCCATTCCCCTATAAGGGTAGGAAAGGCCCCAGAACTCAGTGGGTATGTCCACAAGGAAAAATATTCTGGGCTTTTACTCAGCATTTTCTGATTTTTCCTTCCAGGGTTTAATCTTACATCCTCTCTTTCCTGGCAGCAGAAAAACATAGTCTTCCTGCAGCAGGAGAACTGCGAGGAAAACTCCTGTGCTGTCCTCCATGCACCTCCCTAAAAGCATGGCCCAATCTTCTAGTCTGCTCATTTCTGTTCCTGACAGTCTTTTGCCTTCACACCAGCAAGGTCAAACCCATCACTTGGTGACAGCTACAAGGGCAGCTGTCCCTGTTCACCTCTAGCATCCCCTCTGATTATGACCATGACTCGGCCTTCTCCAGCAACCCTGCGAGCAGAGAAGCCTTGCTGCTGAAAGGCTCAAGCTACAATGTTCATGGGTAACACTTCCCTTGGAGCCACAGGACTGCAAGCTTCACTCACTCTACCCTAGCCCCACACTGCCCTGAATCAGCAAACTCTATTTCTGGGTCTCCACTGATGTTGTTGAGCACAGAAACAGGATACTCTCCTGTGAGGTGGGGCATGGGGGAGACAAGAAATGAGCTTTGGTCTCCCAAGAAACAGCCTTGGCCTAGCCACCAGACCTTTTCTGGCGGTATTTTAGGAACCATCCTAAATCCTATAGCATTTATCCATTTAGTGCTTTGAAGCTGTTGCTGCCACGAAGTCCTACACCCATGTGAGTCTGCTGGCAGAGGTAAATGCAAATCTGATTTTACAAAGCAGCTCAGCCCCTTTCACTTAAATGCAGGAGGGAAATGCTTAGCAACTCTCACTAAACATCTCTCCTAGTAACTCCTAGTTACTCCTAGTTACTAGGTCAGCTTGGAGTCTTTAACAATTCCCTTCACTGTGGGAAGTGTCAGAAACAGCAATTCCAGATCAGGACGCATATGAAAGACCAATGATCTGGTTGCTGTTAATTCAGCTGCTCTGAGGCATAGCTTGGAAGTGACTGACACATTCTGGAGGGGAAGTACCTCATTTGCACTCTTTCCTGGGTAACTGTCACAGGCCAGGAAAATGGACCAGAAGATCTGGGTTTGGAGCCCCTCAATATCCCTGACTTACACAGCAACATTCCTCAGGGATACTGAGGTCTGTACTGGTCACTTCTAAATGCTCTTCATAGGTTTTAAAACCTGCATGATGCTTTCTTCAGCAGAGGCGTGTGAACGAAAAAGCTGATTTGGATGCTTGACTGGTCTTCAGGCAGTATGAAATATTTGCTCTTGTACAACTGATTTTCTTTCCTTTTTTTGCAAGAGGCATTATGTAACATACTATCTGGAGAGCAGTTTTAACATCTAGGAGTTGTCATCCTCTGTCCCAGCACAATCAGAAGATGATCAGGTACTGTTGTCATAACAAATATGGATCTAATAAAACCACAGATAGTCAGAAGGTCTTCTAAAAAGTCAGTGAGAACTGCTATTTGTCCTTGTAGGCATACTCTGACGTCACCTATATCTAAAGGATGGCAATGATTTGCAATTCATAATTTAAAGAGCATTCAGTACCATTTTTGGGTGTTTTGTGTCATTATCTGATGTTAGAGAAGCACCTTAGGATTATTTTAGAGATGTTTTGGAAAACATACTGCTGAAGGGGAACTGGATTAACTTCAAGGACTGATTAGGAACAGGGTAAATAAAATCCCTAGGATGGATGTTTTGCCTTGGTTTTGTCACTGAACAGTGATACCATATCATATCATATCATATCATATCATATCATATCATATCAATGTCATATCATATCATGATCCAGATTTGTTACCATAGTCAATCACAAGAGAGACAGAGCATCTACACTGTGACCAGTTACAGTCTTGTTGTTCCTGTGAAATACTAGGGGAAGGAGGAGAGTGTTGTGCTCGGGTATTCACACTGATCAAGCTGGATGTTGGATGCCTCGCACTGGTGTTCCTGTTTCTACTCTACCTTTTCAGAAAACATCAAGTTTTGCAAGTGAAATGAATAACTGGGTTAAAGCCACTTTAATTGCGGTAATTTCAGTCATTCAGGGCTGAATGCTTTGTGCTTCTCGTGAGCTCAGAATGAGATAGTCACTGCTCTTCATTCTGGGAATGGTCCGGGTTAATGAACTGAAGCCTGTAGAGGTTGCTGAAAACCTCAGACACCAGCAGAGGGGCTTCCAAACACCCTTCCTTCCTGTGGTAGGGACCAGAACTGGTGCTGGGCAGATGCTGGGGCAGTCTACAAAGGGCAATAGCAGAGTTACTCAGAGACCAAGAAAATCAAAACATATAGGAAAAAGTCTGTGAGTTACTGTTGTACAGAGACAGCAAAGAAATACAGAAGAGGACATATGATTACGGTACTTGTGTTCTGAAACTCTTCATCTCCCATATACTTTTGAAGAATAGCAGTGGGAGTTTCAAAACTGTTCTCTTGTTTTGTTTGTTTGTTTGGGTTTTTTCTGTAAAGAAAAAGCATTCAACACTCTTGGTTTTGGGAAAAGCATCACTGATCATGGGGTATGAAACTCTAAGAGCTGCCATGAATGAGAATTTCTGTTTCATGAAAGAGATTGAGCAGGGTCCTGATTCTGACAAAGTACAAGCAGGATCATGAAAGGATAGGGGGGAAAGCACTCCAAAAACTCAAAAAGGGGCAGAGTAAAGGAAGGTGGCATCAGCTGAGAACATGCAGGAAGATGACAAAAAACGTAATAAGTGATTAATTTTCTCTCTCTAGTCAGAACAACTAATGCCTTATGTTCATAACTTAAAACAATCTGTAACTCCTGAAGATGACAAAGCACCACATTGCTTCCCTATCCTAGTAATTTGCAGTCTCATTTGCTGTATGACTAAATGCAAGAGATCACCGCAAGCATCTGCTGCAGCAGTACTTATTGACAGTGTAAAGTGTTCATGCTTACTGAAATAGCGTAGGAATGGTAAGGAACAGCAAGGAGGGGACACAGCTGGAAAATACCACCATAATGGAGCCCTGAGCAGCAAATAAGTGTTGTGATTTTTAAAAAAGCAAGCAGAGGAGCTCAGCAAAATAAGACAGAGAGAAATGCAGTTTTGCTAACTGGAGATGGAGATAACTTTATTTTTATTGTGCTTTATTTGATACATCCAGCCAAAATGTCAAGGATCACATGGATGTTAATCATAGGAAGTGACAGTTCCTCATATTTATGAGTCTCATGATCCCCTTTCAAACACTGTCCACATACCAGCTTCCTGGTGTTCCACACTTTCTGCTATAAACTCCTTGAAAAGCAAAATACAGACTCTTGATCCAAAATCAGTGGTGTTATTTTGGAGGGAGTCAGTAGATAATAAGGATTTGCAGTACTTTGGAATTATTCTGGCATGGAAACCACCAGCAATTATTAACCACTTTTCCTGTGCAAGGGGAAGCCTTGAATTGCAAGGTGTAAAAAGTGTTTATAGAAGAAACAAATCATCTGATGGCCTGAGACATCTGAACATCTCATTTCAAGATTCGGCTTTTGGGCAGAAGCATGCCATACCTGCTTTGGCAAAGCACTTTGAAAGTGATACCTCCTCAGAGCACGGGCTAGGATGGACAGAGAGCTGCTAAGTCAGAGCTTATTGCGGCTTTGGACTAAAGCTGAAAGAGTCCAGCCGTGGGTGCTGCTGGCTGTTTTTCTGTGTGACTGTACCTTCTGTGCTGCCTGGGGCCTCAACTCAAGCCCTGAAGAGCTTTAGATCAATACAAGCGCAAAAAGCTGTGTGAAGTTTTCAGAGCAGGCATTTTAGGGTCTGTCTCTGCACAGTGCCACCCTGTCCTCACAGTGGTCAGAATGCAGCACAGTAAACCAGAGGTGAATACAAGATGGATGTGGGTGGGTGAAGTAGGTTCATAGCCTGTGTCTCACTGCAGGATGGAACAAGAGGCAAACCTGTGGCTTACTAGCGCTGGGGACTGGTGTTTCCTTAAAAACAAAGCAGCTGGTGCTGGAAGCAGACAGGATCACAGCAGAAGGGTGGAAGTGCAGACAGGTACAGACTTTTCAGTGCCATGTGGCCCCACAAGTTTTGCTCCTTTGGAGGTGATACTGCATGCAGGGGAAAAGAATAGTCAGGAAGATGTGCTGGTTAGGCTCCTCACTGTCTTGACCTAAATTTTCCAGAG
The DNA here is from genome assembly GCA_013399875.1 of Gymnorhina tibicen. Taxonomy (NCBI): domain Eukaryota; kingdom Metazoa; phylum Chordata; class Aves; order Passeriformes; family Artamidae; genus Gymnorhina; species Gymnorhina tibicen. Next base: position 56,220 of record VXAZ01002275.1, on the reverse strand, counting down.
CGATGCTTTTGGCCATGTCTGACTTTAACATGGGCTGTGGATTGATCTGTCTTTCTGAAAAACTGGCTGATTTTGGTAGGAACCAAGTAATACATTAGGAGCTTATTTTTTTAAGGCTATGAGCCCAAACTATCTGTTTATCCTGAGGCATTATGGAAGATTTTCCTACAGCAGTGGGAATAAATTTGATTCTGGTCACTGCTTTATTTGGTACCACTGGATGTGGGACCACATGACCACCAACCCTGTAATCTTAAGGACGCTCCAGCCAAAGGATAGTAAAGAAAGGGAAGAGTTATAGTTAGGAATCTGTATTGACTTCAGGGAATTTGTTCCTTAGTGTCTTCATAATGCATGATTTCCTAGACTAAATTACAAGGTTGCTTTTGGATAGAAAACATGGTTTAATGAAACAGATCGGGAATATGAAGACTTTAAAGGAATTCAGGCGTAAGTCTATTGCCTAAGGAAGGAACTCATCCTTTCCTCAGAGATGGCCATATAACCATTACCAAAACCAGATCTGATGGTCCACTATTATTTACTTAGAATAATAGAATCATTTAGGTTTGAAAATACCTCTAATATAATTGAGTTCAACCATTCACCTAACATGGATCACAATGTCTTTATAAAAGAGAAACAGTCCTTACAGGGTAGAGCTAAATACCTCAAATGTAGTTCTCAGATGAATTACCTAGGCCTTCATTTCAAAAGGCAGAGCCTGAGCTTGTACAAAAGCTCTAATTAAAATAACAGTACTTGTTAATAACAGTATTTGTTTAATTTTGATTTAGTTGCTGAACCAGAAAATCAACACAGTGGGACATGGTTATGTCTTCCCACCTAATGCAGTGGATGAGTGCCATAATAAGGACTGGAAGGTGCATGAAATCCTCATGAAATTACTGGCATTTATAGTGTAAAACAAATCTGCATAATTACGTAAGTTTTTAGAAAGAGAAAAAACAATTGTCATATACCTGAGCTGTATCACACAGGTTTTATGATTTTACCCAGTGATTAGCACAGTCAGACCAGTAATTTAGTTGTGTAGCACATCTGGAGTTCTCTGCATTTCTGTACATACTTTCCTCAAGTAATGAATTCCAGTTTCCTACTTACATGTACTCTTGGCAAAAGTAACTTTAAAGAGAAAAATTATAAGTAGAATCACAACTGCAGCAAGATACACTTCCCGCAAGGCATGATTAAGCTACAGGAAGGGTAAGTTTAGGACACAGTTGCTGCTGTATAGCCATGGTCTGAAAGTCTTTCAGGAGCTACACTCTAGATGTTTTAAGTGCCAGGAGGGACTTACAGTACCCTGTAGAGAAAGAATCCTTGTTCATAAAGTTGACTTGTGCTGGATTCTGGCCAAACTGTTGTGTTTGTAGATGTCATGGGACTTTAACACTTTTGATTTAAATAGTTAAACTTATTGCTGTGCTATGGGTGATTAAAGTTTTAAACAGAAACAGAGGCATCTTTCCCTGGTTCAGCCTTCTCCTTTCACTGGCATCTCTGTGGAAGGGCAGGATTCAACATTTGAAATACTGTGGTGCCTTTCTTTGCATAGATGTGTGCTGTTGAAAATTGGGCTTTGAAAATACATAGTTTCCCCAAAAGGGAGGGTGTGCTGGGCAAGGAGCAGCTAGCTACTGATGTGAATGCAAACCCCAAGAAAGCTGAGTGAGAGCAGGGGGCCAGCCTGTCCAGCTGGAACATTTCTTGGCACAGAAAGTGGATGGCTCACCATGGAAAGGAAAGCTCTACCCACAACCCTGCAGCAGGAGCAGCAGGGTCCTGGTGCTCAAAGGTGCTGAGTAGCCTGCTACTGATTCCTAGGACAAGTCTTGTCACTTGCTCTTTACAGAAAGAGAAGTGGACTTGTTTTTAACATGTATTAAGATGATAGCTGGTAGGCTACCAAGAAATGGGAATCTCTCACCCGGGGAAGTTGGATGTATGGAGTAAGAGAGTCTCTGCTTTGGGCAGCTTTACAAACAGACAGAGAAGGCAGAGGAAGGGGCGACCCACTTTGCAAAGTGCACAAAAAAGCAACTGTCTTGTCCTACTTGCACCCTTCTGATTATTTAATCTGAGAAGTGCTCTGTTTGTTATTAATATAATTTGAGGTTCCCCTTAACTAAGAGGAACTAAGGTATGATTTCCACATTATTCTGTAAATATGTTCCAGATCACAAAAGCTAGTATGTTTCTTGGTGTCATATTAGATCAGTTCTCCTTTGCTACCTCAATAAAGTCACTCCAACAGCAGCTGTGAGATTTTCCCATATTATTAGAGTTCAGTAGTTAAAGCTGAGGTCAGAAGGAGGAGAAAGTATAGCACGTTAGGCATTAGTGGTTTTGAAACAGCAAAGGCTGTGAGGGTTCATCCAGCTCCAGAGAGGTGTAGATGCACATTTGTTTTTGAAAACTCAGGCCCTAAGAATATAATGCAGATTTTTAAAGCAAGTAGAGTCATGTTTTCAAAGTATCTCTGCACCCACATGCATGAAGACCAGTAACAGTGACTCTTCAGCAGATCAGCAAGGGATCTTTCTACTTCAAGATCAAATCATCTGCATCCTTCACAAACCACATGCTTTAGAAGATTTGTTTATTCCTCCAACCTGTTACTAACCATGATGATTCTCCAAAAATTGAATGAGCCATATTAATTCTGAGGATTTTAACTGGACCAGAGATCACACTGAAAAACTGTGATCATGACCTGGCATATTCAGTTCAGCAGATAAAACATCCCATTTGGGATCACCTGTAAGACCACTGTGAAGACGAAACGCTATGTTACTTGGTTGGAGTAAGGATAAGGTTTTCAGAACTCGAGATCATGTAAAACTGCACAGCCCAGCTTTGAGCACTTGCTGAACAAGGGCTGTTTGGGTGCAGAAGCGAAAAGGATTAGCAGTCACCCTGTCAGTTTAGATTGGAGCAAGGAGTTAGGGGCAGGGCTTTAAGCTAGCAATACTGTGGAACGGAGCAATTCTCTGATAAGCAGAAATTGTCTGTTATTACAGCATCAAAGTCTGTAAAAATGCATAACTAGTCATAGCTTTTCTTGGTACAAATCCTACCTTCTGTGATAGAAGACTATATTAGTAGAAACTGTTCCTGTTAAAGCCAGTGGACTGGCCACAGGCAAGTGTACCCCTTTACTAATTCTAAATGGGATTTGTTATGTATTATACAAAGCAAAGTTATGTCAACTGTGGTTCAAGATGGCTTGTGTCTCCTGTCTACACACAAGTTTCTCTTAGAATTGTTTCTGTCTCCATTGTGTCCTAGGTATATGTTCAGAAAGGGGTTTTGTTAGTTTTTTGGAAGTTCCTGTGTGACTGAAAGTCAAGAGTCCTGCTGACTTTCACTAAGATGTATAAGTTTTTGGAGGCTTTCAGGAAGTCTTGCCTGTGGGTGCTATAGTCCTTACTGTTGTATGCTTATCCTCCCTCCCCAGAGTCAGGCCTCATTTTAAATCCTTGAAGAGAGATAATGAAGGTGGATGAGTAAATGCTCTTTATGTCCTAGTCACCATACAACTTTTTTGAGGCTTTCATTATACAGTTGTGAGGTGCACCTTCCACCAGCACCTAGATATGTTGTTGACTGTTTTGTTCATTTCTACTGTCTAGAATGTGAACTTTAGTCATTATTTGTACTCCCAGGTCTTTCAGGTAGTGTTCATTCTTTTTTATTTTGTAAAATAGGACAAGTTTATTTTCTCTACCCTGCAGTAAGGCCCCATGAGACCAAGGTAAAGGGGTGGTCCTATAAAAACAGAGGATGTAACAATGTCTGTCTGGCCCACAACCCCAAGATGATGATCTGTCCCATACTTTTCAGTACATATTAAAAATGCTCCAGTGATATATTTGCATTTTGACTGTTGTATCCTGAATTGCTCTTCAGACAGAGAGAAGAGGAGGAGAAGAGGGAAGGCAGGAAGGAGTTGTGTAACAGCAGGGAGGTGGAATGATGCAGAAGCAGAAAGATGAATTTTCTGCAGTGTTGATTCTGTGTCCTCTCAGTCCTTGCAGTTACCTGCTTATCTAATATTTCCAGTGCCTTTTTGTAACCTCATGTATGTCCTTTTCAGACATGCACATGGTGAAGTCCAGGCTGACATTTACTCCTGACATTGCTGAATGCAAAACTAGAGTAATAAAAAGAGTCTGTCCTCAAATTGGCTTTGAACAGCTCTTGAGAGGCATCATACATGGTGCACAAAGCAGAGAAAATCAACTTACCTATTAGTGGGACGGAGTCAGAAGTTGCAGGCATGATCTCAGCCACAAGCAGCATGAATACAGTCAGGGAAAGAAGGACAGTGATACCTGGAGGGAGTGAACATGTTTGGGAAGAATGAGGAAAATTAACTCTGCAGCTGCTCCTCTGATGTCTTTGCTGTTAAATATAGCTTTGTCCTGATATACAGCTAAGCCAAACCCATGACTTCATGTCTGTCAATGCAGATTAGAACTTCCACAAAGTGAGAGCATTTTTAGATGCAACTCTATCTGCTCTCTTTTCACTTTTGTCTAATAAACACAAACCCTTGCTTCTCTCAAAGTAATGGAGCAATCTTTTCTGCTGAGTGAAATGAAGCTTGCAAAACTGGTGAACTACAGTGCTTTTCCAAAACATTGCACAAAGCCCAAATGGCTGTTAAGGGCTAGGAGAGACTTGCACAGATAGGAGTCTAGGTTTTGCTATTGTATATTATATAACATCCCTCAAAGACGTGGAGTCTGTTTTAAAAGCTCTTTGTTCTATCTGGAAAGGCTGTTGCTTAACCTAACCACCCTGATACTGAGAAATCAAAAGGTCAATGCATGAACATTAGCTCCTATTTTTGTGTCAACATTGTACTTCAGCTCAAATAACTCTTCCTTATCTCCATCCTATATTTCACAGACAGCAATTATACTCCCGATAGCCTGTGTTTGACTTCTTGTAAGACAGGCTGCTCAGATACCTGGGGTTTTTTTAACCAAAAAAAAAAAAAACCACTGAGGACACTTCATATGATTTAGAACTCTCTGTCCTGAGACAGAATCATGCACAATTAACTCTGAAGGTCTCATTTGGGCCAGTCTGGTGTATTTGCAGCTCTTCCCTATCTTCTCTTGGAAGAACCCTTCCCATTTTTATCAACACACACAACAGTAAATCTCCTTTTAGCCCTTCCATGGCTGTCACTCCTTTGTGTTCATAGGGAACTCATGGCTAGGTGTTTTGGGAGCTGAACTTTGAAGGTTAAAATCCAGAGCCCAGCTGCTGCTGTTCACAGCCCTTCACTCTTTGCTTCCTAGTATGTTCTATCTGAAAAAGGGAGTCAATGAGCTGTGAAATCATTGAGGTATACTAAAGAACATAACAACAGGCATGACAGTGAATACTATCACTACTGCCTGCGCCAGCAACAAGTTCAGCTTCCTCCCAGTCCAAAAGATTTTGTAAGGGTTTAGCATAGGATGTGTGAATGCCATACAGAAAGCTGTTGTCCTTGTTCCTGGAATCAAAAAAGTACTTCTATTACTCTTCTAGTGAAAGCTTTATTCATGAAGCACCATAGCACCATGAGGTATTTATTTTCTATTTTATAGGATGCTTATGAAACAAATTAGTATTTTAGCACTTACCTAAAGAAATCTTCTCCCCTGAATCAGCTGGCAAAAGGAATACAAGCAGTGCTAAGCCAGATATGAGAACACAGGGAATGAGTAAGTTCAAGCCATAGTAGAGGGTGCGTCGACGCATGGTTATAGTGTACGTCACATCTGGATATGGTTCTTTGCAGCATTCATAGTACATCTCATTCCTCTTCCCTGGGACACCTACAGAGAGGGTGATCAGAGCAGTGGGGAGAGGTGCAGGACTCCCAGTTACCTCCCTGGACTGGACCAAGACGTGATGGTTTATGAGCCAATGTGTGTCACCTCCACTGTTCCTAGTCCACCTTCTGTGTTTTCTATGGTTTACTTTCATGCCTTCTGAGTCATTTGAACCTAGCTTAGCCAATAAAGCTCATCTGGGCCAGAACAGAATGGTCCTGGGCATCACAACCTCAACGAGAAAAATGTGCATTCTGCCTTCCTACATTCTGTGAATGGTAACATACTGTTAATGTGATATTCACTAACACATGCAGCAGATTTTCTGTGTGACAAGTGCCACTGCTTGTTATTTTTCTGTGATCCTCTACACATATTTGCACTTTTTTTTGTCAGGAAAAACAGACAGCGTATGGCTTAATCTTCAAAAAGGATGTCAAGTTGAGCTCAAAGTCTACCATATCTGAAGGTGAAGAGACGTAACTGTCCAATACAGATGTACTGCAGGGTTGCCCATGGTGATCCCGCTGCAGCAGATTGCCTGACATGCTGCATGATGGGGACTGCAGCAGCACTGGAAATGTCAGGAGAGCTGGAAGAACTCAGCACCTTGTATCTTTCATGCCAAAATTGCTCACTTCTCTTTTGTTTCTGCGCACGTGAGAGATGATGTGACAATGTGTGCATTTTGGCAGGGGCTTAGCAAAGTTTTCTTAAAGGATATAGCTATGGCTTGCCTGAGGTGCTACTTAATGATTTTGCTGTATGAGCTAAATAAGTCCCTGTTTTGTTCTCCCCTGGTCAGGGTTGAAGGCAGATAAACCACAGACTCTTAATCAGATATGCAAAGTTATTGGACAAAGACACCCATTATAAAGGAGCACTGGACAGGGAAGAGTGCTGTGAAATAGCTGGACTTTAGGAGGACTTCACTATGGAGTCCTCTGGCTTCTCATAAAACTGAATGTAATTTCTCAGATGCCCTAAATGGTAAAAATACTACATGCAGTTGGTCAAGGCAGCTATTTCCTCATCTGTATATCCAGACTGGGAGACAAAATGTCTTTTTTGCAACCTCTCCTTGCAGTTGTCTAAGTTCCATCAATTTCTGTAATACTGATTGTGACTTACAGCTGCAAAAAATGAGTCCAGAATAACTCACTAGAAGCTTACTCTGAATAACTAGTTCTGGGCATAAGTCCTTTTGAAAATACAGGTATCTTCCAAAGCATAGAAGAGAGACATACTAATCTGCAGGTTTTCAAAGTGGTAGACACTTTGATGCTTTTCTGGGTGAGAAATATCCATTTATGTAAAAGTTTTACTGGAGTACTTTTTACACCAATCAATTTTGCTGTTGTGTTAGAGTAAATGTGACAGTAGTGTTCCATGCACCTACACGAGACACATCCAAGTTTAGTACCGACAAACTGCTCAGATGTGTCAGGACTAGTAGCTTTCATTTATGTACTCAGTGGCAGGCAATTGCTTCAGAACACAGTGTTTTCAGACACAGTTCAATGAACGTTGCTGAAAGGCTGTCTCTGATATGTGGGTTTTTTTCCTCTTTTTTTGCCTCTTCTTAGATATATATTTTTAATATCTATATTCCATGTCCAACTGATTGTTTATTTCTACATATTTGAGGTTTGCCTTTGAAAATCAGACTACCGAAAATTTGTAAGCTGGCCAATTTACCCACTAAATCCCATTCTCCATTTGAGATGTAGTTGGAAATATCAGCCTCAAGCATCTGCAGGTCAATCAACCAGCCACTGTGAGTCCAGGAGCCAAACTTCAAATCACACTTCTGCACATCAAAGGGGAACCAGCGGACATCAATGTAACATGTGCTCTTCAAAATGCCTGTAGATAGAAATCAGTCACAATCAAGCATGTGCAGGGTGCATTTCATTACCCTTATCTGTCTCTAATTGTGAGCAAATTTCGTCTTCAAAAATTCTGTGTGATACAGTCATGGGGTAACCAAAGAAGTACTGGAGATGGAAGATGCTGCCGTGAGTGGAATAACCTCCCTTCCTCCACCAGTGAAGATCCCTCTCACTGCATCCTTGAAGTAGGCTGCCCAGGACACTACGGCCACTCAGGAGCAGCCCAGCCTGTCTCCCAGTGCTGGCTGGCCCTAGCAGGTTATAGGCAGTGTTGCTTGGTCTGACAGGAGCAAAGAGTACGCTCCAGGGGCTGAGTGACCAGGTCTTTGAAAGGAGCTCCTGGTCAGGCCAGCCTCAGACCCACAGTCCCTTGACAATACGTGGTTGTGCTAAACCTTGCTCAGTGCTGGCCTTTATCGTCTGTGTGCTAACTGAGCCTTGGATTTTACTCTGGATGTGTCTAGTTCACTTTCTGGGGTGCTTTAAGGGGTTTAAGGGGTTGGGAGCAACAGTGGAGCAGCCACCAGGAAAGTCCTTGCTGATCTCCACTGGGCCCTATGCACCTGCCTGGGGACTGTGCTATGCTATGACACAAAGTTTAGGAATTTTTTGTCCACCACAGTGAGCAACTGTGGGATAGCCTGTGTGTTTGCTGGTGAGTCCTGGCTGCTGGACCATGCAGGCAGGGAATCTGCAACACAGGTCAAAAGAAACTGAGACTTGGGCTGAGACCAGTCCCAGTTTGTCTTTTCATGTGGATTTGTAGCCTCAGCCTGGCAGGAAGGGCTTCAGTGCTGAATGAGTGCTGCTCTTGGGGTCTCCTCTGCTCACCTCTCCACACTACAAAGACCTAGCTGGACTGCACATGAAACATGACGAGATGGTGCACACCACCTTACTTTGGATGACACCTCAGGTGGGCCTCTGGATGTTCTGAGCAAACTGCTCAGGAGAACGTTTTACTGATTTGTAAAGTGGAAATACACCACTGATAATGGACTTAAATTTTCTTAGTGGGTCTGTCCCACTATTAGACAGCTTGCAAAATTTCCACAGACAGATTTTAAACACCTTGTTTTCATTCATGAAGGAAAACTGCTTGAAATTATTTGATTAAAAGTAAACAAATACTCTCTGTGCCCTACCTGGAGGAATATATTGGCAGGATCCAGAGTAGTTCACCAGCACATTTGTGTGAAATGTTGCATCAAACCTTTCATCTGCACTGTAATACAGTATAGACAAAACAGAACAAAACAAAGAAAAAGCAAGCTGATGTGTGAGTAAAGATGTAACTGTCAACATAAAAATAACCTTTTGGCTGAATTAAGTTCCTACATCTGGGTGAAGAGTCTTGACCAATTCCTTGTAGTAGTTACTGTTGGCCTGCACCTGGGCAGGCTGCTTGCACCCTGCAATGCCCTCAAAGAAGTGAGAGGCAGAGTGTTGGATGTCTCAGAACAAAGGCAGAAGGAAAAGTGTCAAAAGTGTCACATTAGCTGTATCCAAAAACCGGGCAGTTGGGACATCGAGGTTTTTCTAGGGCACCTGACAAAATGAGGCAGCTCACCACATAAATCAAGTTATCTGTTACCTTACCCAGATATCTGTTGTAACAGCAATGGTGGCCTGACATAACAATTCTGCAGTCTCCTGAGATGCAGAGAGAACAAGAGTTTGCTTCTAGCATTGGAAGAAACCACTGGAGGGAAGTTATTTTAGGGGGTTGTAGGAGGACATTCACTGAGACTCCAAGAGCAAAAGGGACCAAGAAAAGAGAATTTCTTTACTATTCCAGCAATTCTGAGAAAATTAAAGGAGTAATGAGCCAGACAAGGACATGATTCTTCAAAGGGGCACGTCTGGGGGCTTGTTCCAGAGGGTCTCTTGGGAATCACCTCTACAGAGGGATCCCCTGGCTTGTAGAGCCTTGCTTGTAGAGGCTATATGCAGGTCTGTATTGCATGACTACACCTACATCCTACATACCCTGTCTTCAACCAGATGTAAAAAATTCAAAGCCTCCATTACCCTTCTGATCTGCTCTTTATCCTTGTCTTGAATCCTCAATCCTCAGTATTGCCCCAACACAAGACAAAGGGGATGACACTGAAAAGCCTAAGTCCAGAATGAGTGATAACTATCAAAGACATAAAAGGCAACAAAAAAGGGTTTTGTAAATACAAGGGGACAAGGAAAAGGCAAAGGATCAGATCAATCAATCACTTGCTATGGAAGGGAAAAAAACAACAGGGTGCAGACAGCTGCAGTATTCTGCACCCTGTGTGCTTCACTCTTTGCAATTAATTCTCACATAGTGGCAGGAGTCCATGGTAGAACAGGGGATGAACAGGTTAAGGAAATGTAGATAAGACAGATTCTACTCAGCAGAGATGATGAAATTTACTCTTGAGAACTGAAAGGACTGGCCGAAATACCCTCTGAAGCATTAACAATTATCTGTGAGAGCTCGTGGGGAAGAGGGAAGGGCATGGTGAATTAGGGGAGATCAAACAGAATTCTGACTTATTTAAAGGTGAAATTATAGACACATCAGCCTAACTTCAAAGAAAATGGGGTGAAACATCTGGCACAGATTTGTGAAGGGCCAAATGCATCAAATCAATCTATTTTTCTTATTAAGAGGAGGCTGGTGATCTACCTGAATTTCAGCATGTTCTTATAAACTACAGTAATATGGACCAAGCTGTACGCCTCCTTTTTGAGACTGAAAAGGAATAAAGAGACAGTAAGAAGCACAGCTGAAGTAAAGAAGAACACTTAAGCTAGGTCTCTCCAGGCCTCCTTTGGCTATCTTGTAGTGAGGGTTTGGAATGGAAGATGGATCTTGGTGAACTGTGGAAACTAACAAACTGAAGTTTAATCTGGGTAATTAGAAAGTATTACCCTGAAAACTGTCAGAGAAAGACATAACAGGGAAAATCTAGTAAGCCAGAAGAGCTGAACTGCAACATCTGGGGCTTGCAATAGATCAAAAAATAAGTCCAGAGTTAAGATACTATTAGAGAAAGCCCCAAATCCCCTCCTCCTGGAAAGCATTAAGGAAACAGCTGTCTAGAGAGCTTCCACCTCATTCAACACTGCAGAAATGCTATCTAGAGAGCTAGATTCATCTCTGGAGAAGGAAAAACAAATTAGAGAGTGTTCAGAGTGGAAGAAGAATGATGGAGAGGTTTATAAAATACGGGATAAGGAAAGTGAGAATAAAATTAATTTGTTTACTTCAGTCAGAAACACTATGACAGATATATGACAATAGTTCTCCTGCAGATATGGTAATTTTGAAGAGAATATAGATTATTTTCTGTTTGTGTTCACTGAGAAACAGTTGAAGAAGACATCTGCAGAACTACAGCAAGGAAGAGTTAGACTGGCTGTTAGAAAAATCTGTTAGCTGATGCTTGCTTGTTTTTGTTACTCTTTAAGAGTAAGAGCCAAATCCATAGAGGGCAAAAGCCCCATAGTATCAGTGAAGCACGGCTGATTTTCAGCACCTAGTTCTAGTCTCCTACTGGCCACTTCACATCTTGCTTACCTGTTATACAGAAGAATGTCCGGTACCCAAATCTGGTCGGCAGGAAATCGCAAGTTCTGCACTCCTGGGTATTCATACTGATCCCAAGACAAGTAAACGTCAACCCAGGACTGTTGGCAAACACATACATCAGATTATATGAGCTTGTAAAAGTCTTCTAAATTCTCTGGAATATTATGGGAACACAACAGATTTTGCCAATAGCAGTAGCAGCAGTATGATAATAGTTTAACGCTCGGCTTTAATTATTAAGAAAGGCTGGCATATATAGAGGAAATAACGGTATGACTACTGAAGACAGTGTCTAGCTCTTCCTCTTGTGGCCTGAAGCCAGGCATCCCAAACCTTTCCTGGTGGGCTAGCAGAAACACAGGCAGTAGGCATCTCCATGACGTATTCTGGTTCTGAGATGAAGTGGTTTTTGAGGTGGTCAGTGGTAGGTGGACTATGGTCTGAGAGTTGCTGTTGGGTGGAAATAATTTAATCTGTTACGAAGGTTGGGTGACTCTTTTACTAATCACCTTGCTTTGAGAGGCAGGCAAGTGAAGTTCATATGCCAAGGGGTTATTTCTGATCCCATCTCCTCCACCTCAACACAGTTAATTCAAGAAAGGTGCAGGAACAGCTTTTGGGATGAACCTTGTGACTTACAATGAAGCTCAATGGGAGGGAAACCCTTATCAGTGCTATAACTGAAGAACATCTCTGCAAGGGACAGGACACCCAGAGGCTCTGACCTAACAATCCTGTAGTCATGTAAGTTTGTCTGGGTTAGTTTTTGCAATATAAAAATGCTCATTTCTGCTGCAAATCCCAGCAGGTAGCTGGGGAAGAAACAGCCTGTTCAGTTGAACATATTAATATGAGATAGTGTTTGGCTGCAAAAGTGAAAGCAGAATTAATTAAGCAGTTTAATCATTCAAGTCTCCCACTGGTTTTTCCTTCAAGAACTGCTTCTTTCCTGAGCACAAGCCCTTGTGATCTGTTTACACAGCATAAGAAAACACTGTATCCCTCACCATAGGCAGCCAGGCAGACCTGATAGGAAACTCCCTCCCGCAAAGCCCTTAGGGAAGGTCAGTTTTGCTTATCCTTCATGAGCAGTGCAGGTGAATCCTTAGCTGGAGCAGTTGCAGCAGAGGGAGGAGGAATGTTTCTGGAAGACATTTGTAAAGCACGAGAGAAGGCAATATCCCAGAGAGGTGCCTGGGCGCTGCCAGCAGCAATGCAGCATCGGGCTCTCTGTGGTCCCTGGACACCCCACCACTCACTATGGGTAGTTTCCACGTAGTCCAGTGACCACTTCTGTGTTCAAGGGCAGGTGTCCTGGCTCCCAGTTTCAGGCAGAGGTGAGATTTTCCCAGAAGTGGCAAGTACAGTTTGCCTGGGTCTTACTGGGTGCCTGGCTTGTTCCTAAGTCCCCATCACTGGTTATGGAGAGGGTCTTAAGGATTCCCTTCTTAGCTATGATAGGACTCTAACTCTGGGCTCTTTGTTACTAGATCCCTACATCCACTGGAGAAACAATGCAGTTGGTTTCACCCTCCAAAGGCCAACAGGTCTGTCCAAAGGATTAGTGTAATCTCTTGAACTTAATTTTCAATGCTAAAAGGAGCACTAGAGAAATTTTAAGGGACTCAAAATGCCTGCTTGTATTACATTATACACAAGCTATAAGATAGCAGTCTTGTTTTTCAGCTAAGAAATCACATTCAGTAGTTTTCAATGAAACAGTTTCTCTCTTTATTAAGAGAGGTTACTCACCATCTGCAGCCAAGCATTGGTGATCAATACCTGGTTCTTCTCATCCTTTGAACAAAAGGAGGAAGAAAAGAAAAGACAGGAGAAAAAGGGATGAAACAGTTTGATTAGAGGTGGAAGAGTTTCTGTGTCTTTTAGAGAATCCAGACTCTTGGGGTACATAAACTAAAGTCCATGGAGTAGATTGTGAGCTCACTGGAACACCACTATTTGGCCCAGATAATAGTGACTTTTTTACTATCCTTTAAAGCCACAGACCCCCTGTGTTTATCATAACTGATCAACAACAGAAAGGAAAATAATAGATGATTTATCTTATTTTTCTGGGGATGAACTCCTTACCAAGTTTTACCTTCTAGCTACTTGCTTGAAACAAGATGTTTTCCAGTACCACACTGCATGTCATAGTTGGAGAGATCCTATGTTGTGTTTGCTGCCATTGCAAAGCAATGGTGAAATAAAGCCAGGAGTGTTGTTCATTTTGAGTGTCAGTGCTACGTAACTTAGCTCTGGCTAAAGGAAAAGAAGGGCTGGCCTTGGGCAGAAGCTGTCACTTGACAAAAAGGACACAAATGCTGCCTGAGAGGGAGTTCACATGGCACCTGCACAGAGCAGGAATCTGCAGGTTCAGACCCGCATGCAGAGGCCATGGGGAAGAAACTTACTCACAACAGAAACAAGACGCTCTCACCACCCAGCTGGTGCCCAAGTTCTTTGGGGAACCACAAGGTGCCCACTTTTCTGCAGTTACCCAGCAGGTGCAGGACCCTGCACAGTGGGGATGGAGAAGCAGGGCTGTGGAGTTACTGTGGTGCAGGTACACAGGTACGCGAGCACCATCATAGCCACGGCCTGACTTCCCAGGAGCTGAGGCTGCGGTACTCAGGGGAGCTGGCTCACTGTATGCCCAGCTGTCCCTGTGTGTGTCCATGCCCAAGGAAGCTTACATGGTTGTCTGCGGTGTTTGGGGTGGGAGATATCGCAGTTGCAAGCTGCTTGGCAGGAATTTAAACCATGCAGAGGATTCCCTGGACATGCAGGCACTCTCTGGTCATGTCCTTATTGCAGTACTTACTCTCTAACTAGGTAGAAAAACCTAAACTGTCTTATTCACTTTGGAAAAATATCAGTCTGCTCACCTCAAGCTACATTAATTCTGCCTTTCCTCCCCTCCTCCCCTCCTGAGCTACCCTCACAGTACCAATGCAAAGAAACTACCCCAGAAGTGTCAGGGAAGAGCTGCTCAAAACCAAACTGCAACATCTTACACTGAGCTGCAACCCTAGGTGTGTGTGGTCTTCTGTGAGTCCTCTGGAGTTACTTCTTTTGTGTCCCATGCAGGAACTGCCGACTCCTAGGCTAATGCATGAAGGAGAACTGCCCAGAGAAGTCTCCTAATTACTGATTCCCCAGCACACCAGACACTGGACCAGTGGTACTGCTGAACTCTTAGCATGAACTTTGTCTGTAGCATGATCTCCTTTCATTTGGGTTGTTGGAGCTCCAGAAATACCACAACCTAGAAAGGGAGACTTCATTGATCTGGAGGAGTCCTGATTGTTTTGGCACTGTGGCCAGAGTTAGGCTCTGCAGTCAGGCTCCTGTCCCCAGGAAAGGTAAATTTCAGACATGAAACAGGTCTTTGCCATAGTGATTCACACAAAACTGTCTATCACACTACTTCCTCTTGAGTCCTCTTGAGACCTGACTACACTGCTTCTGCTGCTGTGAAATGCCACATGAAAATCAGATGTGATTTTATATTGTTATACTGTTCATACATTTCCCTTTCTCCTCTCTGCTGCTCCAGCAAATATATGCCCCTCTCTATGCAAACTAGAACCTACTTCCAGAGGCCTGGTCCATCTGCACCCCTTTTTGTTCCCTTGGTTGCTGTGGTTGAAGCAATTGTAAGAAAATCTGCAGAAAAATAAGAGGAGGACTGGGCTTGTTGAGACAAGTTTTTTAGATGCTGAGGGATTCAAACACCATCTTGAAAAATCCTAAAGTAAAGAATAACCACAGAGTTGGTAGTTGATAGAGTCATCAGAGCTATCTTTTTCCACTGACCTGGGAAATGAAAGCAACCCAGCAACAAAGAGGTTGCGTCCCAGGGATCCTGAGAGGCCAGCCACCAGCCCAGCTCACTGATGCATTCCTGGCCACCAGTGACTCCTGAGGTGTCCTATAGGGCTGGTGAGCATGATGGTCCTCTGAATTGCACATCAAATCCTAACAATATTTTGTTTTGTTAGACAAATAATGCTTTATACTTGTAAGCTGCACATGTCCTCCTAACAAAGACTTTCTGTGCACTCTTAAAGGAGCTTGAACACCATGATTAAAAACCTGATCAGCAACAGTCAGCCAATGCCTTTGCTGTGCAAAATTAAGGACTTTCCCCATCTACACTGAAACCTACAGGGAAGGGGAAGAGGGGACATTGCTCATTTTATCATCTACCTATGTAACCCACTGGGGAATGCATTAAAGTCCAATGCACATCTGTGAGGCTGTGGGTTTCCAGCATGTGGAGATGCCTTCCATCAGGAGCCTTTCGTATGTGGCTCTGAGTTACAAGGAAACTCATTTTTGTCTGGCACAGTAAGTTTATACTTGACAGCTTGCAAAGGAAGACATTTCAGGTTGACTTCTGTATTTCACAAAACAGTTTGTTGTCCTTTCCTGTTTATCTGTGTGTCAGATACTAATGACCTCGCTAATCAGCTTTGACTCCAAACGAATCTTCAGCCAGGTATTTCACGTAGCATTAAATTTATTGTCTTGGGTCTGCTTTGCCTCCTTTTCACAGGGCTACTGTGCTTATATTTGTTTTGTAGTCAAAGGAAAACTTATCTTTTTGAGTTCTCAAAAGCTTATCTAGAGAATAACAGTGGTCTTCCTTGTCTTGTGTTTACATAGCAGCAAAAACATGAGGTCTAACTCGAGTTTTGGGCTGCTTATGTCTCTCTTAGCTCGGGTGAAAAAAAATGTCACTTCATGATGTTTTCTTGGCCATTCACAGATTATTCTCATCCTTGCCTTCAGGCTGCTGAGCTCTTAAATGGCATTTGACATTTTGGCAAAACACAGAAAATATTTCCATATGCAGCCTTGGTCAACAGATGCAGCCTGATGGGTCCTTCTTATTGAACAACAGAAAAAAATATTTTTCAAACAAGGATCTGAGTTTGCCAGAAGTGCCTGGTTTGCAGAAGCAGCAAAGCTGACTGTGTTGGTTTTACATGCCTGTTTTTTGGTAGTGGGGGGGCCACAGAGGTAGCTCCTGTGAGAAGCTGCTGGGAGCTCCCCACCATGTCTGGCAGAGCCAATCCCTGATGGCTCTGAAGATGGACATGCTGCTGGCCAGAACTGGGCCAGTGAGAGAGGCTGGTAATGCCTCTGGGATGACATATTTAAGAAGAAAATCAAAACAAAGTCAGGGGTTTTTGCTTCCAGTCAGAGCAGAGGAGGAGGTGAGAACATGTGAGGGAAACAACTCTGCAGACACCAAGGTCAGTGGAGAAGGAGGGGGAGGAGGTGCTCCAGGTGCCGGAGCTGAGATTCCTCTGCAGGCCGTGGTGCAGACCACGGTGAAGCAGCTGTGCCCCTGCAGCCCATGGGGATCCATGGGGAATGCAGAGATCCACCCGCAGCCCATGGGGATCCACGGGGAATGCAGAGATCCACCCGCAGCCCGTGGGGGAGGTGCCCGTGCTGGAGCGGGTGGATGCCTGGAGGAGGCTGTGATCCAGTGGGAGACCCGGAGGAGAGAGAGGGCCCTGCTCCCAGGCTGGAGCAGCCTGTCCTTGGAGGACTGACCCCATGGAAAGAGTGACCCACAGCACAGCAGTTTTGGGAGGACTGTGTGCCTGTGGCGGGGAATTCATGTCGCAGCAGGTGTGGCAGGACTGCTGCTTGTGAGAGTGGACCCATACTGGAGAAGTTCACTGTCTCTCATGGGAGGGACCCCACAGTCTTACAGGGGAACAACTTAGATCTCCTGAGCAGTGGAAGAAAACCTCGGGTGACAAACTGACCAAACCCCATGCTCTGTCTCCCTGCACTGTCGGTGGGAACGAGGGAGAGGTTGGGGGGAAAAAGGTGTTTTAAGGGCTTATTTTACCTCTCAGTATCCTCCTCTGATTCTGTTAGCAATAAATTCACTTTGTAACTTTAAGTTAAACCTGTTTTGCCCTTGGAGTGTTTTCTCCAGATTCTTATCTCAACTCATGAACCCTTTGTTAATTTTTTTTTCTCTCCTCTGCCCAGCTGTGGCAGGGAGCGTGAGTGGGCAACTCTCGTGGCACTGGGCCAGTGTCGAACCATGACACTGACTTTACACTGGGCAGGCATTGGTCCAGATGTGGCTCTCTTGCTAAGTCCTTTCTAGAGAAGGACCCTGAGGAACCAAGGAAAAAGTGCCTGCTGGGGCTGCCGAGGAGATGAGGGCCCTGGAAATCTTGAGTCTGAATCCACCCCATTAGAGCAAGAGGCATCTAAGAGCTGAGGTGTTTATGGAACTTTCTGTCTTTGGGGTGGTTTACTGAGCCACATAGGTTTGCATTCTGTAAGGAAATACTCTGGCCTTTGCAGTGGGCTGGTTGTCTTGCCTTTCCAGAGCTGCAGAAGAATTACAGCTCCTGCCATCTTCATCAGGACCTGTGTGCTGTGTGCACCTCTAAAACACCTTGGCACAAAAGGGACTGTATTTTTCTGTTACACAGACACTCACAAACAAATAACCTGGAGCATGTGTGTGCTTTACTCTGTCTCAAGAGATCACTGGTAACTTAGCTTTGCCTAAGTAAAAACTAATTATTGAACTTGGGAAGTGCTGGAGTCAGTTCCCTCACTGTGTGTCACTGGTTTATGCAGAGGAGTTTAAACGTTAGTTGAGAGGATGCCTATCCTCCCAGGAGAAAATTCGAATAACCTATCACATTGCTTTTTCTGTTCAAGATTCCTGTCTTGGCATTGTCAGCCTTGGGGATGACCTTCCCCCTGCATTGGGCCGGCTCTCAGTTCCCATCTTTCTGTGCAGTAAAGCACTGAAAGCGGCCCTGCAAAGATTCTGGTGAGGCTGAAAATTATCAGCTCCCAGAGGTGCTTTTCTCCATCACTCCCTTGGGTGTTCTCCTGGTTTGCAAATGTTCAGCTCAGACAAATCATTTTGCTCTTGGTCTTTAAAAATGCTGGAAAAGCTGTGGTCACTAGTGACTGCAATGCTTGTTCTCTAAATCCCTCCCGTATTTTTCTGGGTCATTTTCTCCCCTTTCTATCTCCAGCCTGACTCCAGTTAATCCTCTGCCCTGGATATCTGCTTATTCCTACAGCCATCTTTGACCCATGGAAAGTGACAGTTTGGTTTGTTCTGGTGCACATGCTATAACATGTGAATGTTTTAGTTTGGTTTTCTTTTCCCTGCCCTAAATTCAAAGCTTACAATGTATGTACATCTGCCTGCATTGTGCACCACTGCCTGTCAATAGATTCTCCATTGCTAGGTCAGCATCTAAATGAAATATAACTGCCCTTAACCACATAATTAACTGGGTCATATCACCTGGACAAAAAACCCAAAGCCCTTCCTGGTTCAGCAGTCATATCATGTGATGACATGTAATCTCTGTAGCAAGGCATTGGTTACCAGGTGACCAGCAGGAGTCATTAATTCTTGCCCTCTCACAGAGCCACAGAAGTGGGAGTTGAATCAGCCACTAAATTATTCCAAGACAATGATCAGAAAAGTCCTAAATTGAACAGGTAATTCTCGGAGGTCATGTGTGACTACTTCGGTTAATTTTTAAATTTTTTTCCCCCTGTTTTTGTACCTGAAGATCTGAAGACAAGGAGGGAACAGTCAAGTGGCATGAAGACATAACATGGAAAGTTTTGTTAGCAGAGACACTGATCTTTGAGTGGGATCTTATTCAAAATATCCAAAGGAATTGACCAAGCTTTCAAATGCTTGTATGCTCAGTCTATGACTGCACAGGCACTCCTTTCCATTGCTGAGCAACCAATCTGCCCACAATCTTCAGCTGATTATCTAAAACTCAGCTCAAATGCATTGAATGGTTGAAGGCTCACAGAACCAGTCATTTTGAGGAGTGCCCAGGTTGCTTTGGCAACATTCAGGTAAGTATTGCTGGACAGCCTTTGTATTTGAGGGGTCTCTTTAATAAGCTGGAATAAACCTTGCCATGGTAACATCAACTACATAGGGATACCTAAAGTTTAAGTACTTCATCTCAATCCCTTTAACAAAGCACTCTCAGGAGGAAGATGGAAATCAGACAGGAGGGCCGAGAGTCAAGGTGAAAGACTGGGGAGAAATACAAAAACACAAACGAATAACAAAAGAACAAACACCTGCTGAGTGTTTTGTTGCCCACCAGGATGAAGATACATCTAGGCAAGTGCTCGTATCTGAACACCTTTGTTGCTCAGAATTTTCTCATATGAATGGTTGGAGTTGATGTCTCATAAGTGTTTTTCATTTAGGGTTGAATCACACTCCCATCTGATGCCACTGGCTTCTCCTTGAGGCCATGCCTTTCTTGGTCCCCTCCTGTCTTGTAGAGGTATGTGTTCTTTCACTGTGAGCAAGCAGTGCAATCTACTTTTGGTCTTTCCACTGTGCAGCAGCTACTACAAAGGCAGTGTAGTAGCCTGTGTAGGCTGTGTGGTCCCAGTGTCTGTAACCGCCTGCATTCTTCTTTCCCCAGAAGAGCAGTCTGGGGGAGTACCATTGCATCTGTATCTGTTGCTTTCAGCAGTGTCTACTCACTCGCTTTTGAGACAGGAACTTCACATATTGGAGGTTTTGGCCACTGTCAGATCACACTCCTCCCCTTGCAAGCCCTTGAGCCAGGAGCAATCAGTTCTGGTGAGAGTGGAGAGTTTAAGAGAACCTTGTGCTGGGAGGAGCACAGCATTGAAAGAGGGACTATGCCAGAGGAGCCTACAAACACAGGGATGCCAACCATATTCGTTAGGCTATCTAATGCATGGTTATCAGAGTCCTCAAGAAGATCTCACATATTCCTTGTGAAATTTCCCTGCATGTCAGAGACTAACCAGATACAGATGTTAAATGCAAAGGCCTGGATACAAAAGCCACTGCAGCAAGTACTGAACCCATGCATTCCCCAAAGGTGAGACTCGGAGGAAGAAATAAGGGAATAAATGCCAGTTTCTTTTGCCAGTCAGGGCTTCAGAGTAGGCAGCCTTCCCACTCACTGGCACAACTGGTGACTGAGAGTCTCCCAAGCCTACTTGATTCATGTCTTACTTGCCTTTTCCCCTAGTATTTTCCAATTTTCCAATTTCCATTGTGGTGAAAAAAGGCAGTCTTGTTCTTGCCCTGCACATGCGAGATGACTTCCAACTACTGCCTGGGGTTGCGGGTACTTGACTTAGGAAACTAATTTTATTTTTCTAGGTTGTAGCTTTGCACTAGTACCCGAAGATCAGGACTCCTGTGAACTGTGACACAATGTAGACTCCAACACCAGTCTTGAGACTGTTTGACTTCAAGTTCCTCCACAAAGACATGCAAATTGCAGGACTCCCTGTCCCTGCAGTTCTCTGGGATCCTGGGAAGAGTGAAGCCACCAGCTTTGTCCCACTGTTTCAAAGATAGTTCTCATGGAAACCCCAGAAGCTGAGTCAGAGGGCCTCACATGGCCTTCCAGCACAGTGCTGCTCTCTGACTGCTTGGATAAACTGACATACATGCTTAGTTCCTGGGGGAAAGGGTGTTAGGTCACCATACAAAAGCAGTCAGTCCTCCATTAAAATCCAAAATCATCCACACATAGCTTGTAGGTGGTTTTTATATTCTACAGGGTGGACACCTCCTCCTGAAATAGCCCTCCATGTATTTTGTGCACAGTTGGCAGGTGCTTCAACAAACAGGACTAGACACAAATCGTTATTCCAGGATATTAATTATTAATTGTCCTTTCCAGCATTTGAAATCACAAGGAAAACAGTAGAAGGATGGTTGAGAAAGCCAACCCTGAGTACTTATCAGAGACTCACACTCAGTCTATCTGCAAGGTCGCCTTTGCTTTTTCTTCCTATATTTGCACGCTGCTGTGACAGCACAGCAAAAAATCAGGGAATGTAGGCATGTTCCAAAACTCAAGTGATCTCTTAAAGTCCGTGATCAGGGATAGAAAATGAGAAGAAAGGTTTTTACTCAGAAGCTGAACTCACTGTCTCTCAGGACTTACCCTCAGAGAACTCAGAGAAACTAAGAAATATGAGGTTCAAGGCCACCCCAACAGCTTTGGCTTAACTGCTTTATTGCAAATCCTTGATGCCTCAGATTAGTTACCCAAAATTAAGGAACATACGTGACCTGAAGATCTACAAACAACAGAGTACAGTCTTTTCACCAGTCAGAGAGAAAATTGTTTCATTATCGTGAAATGCTCAAGCTGGATGACCACAATGAAAAAATCTCGGAAGGAAATCAGCCTTTCTTTTGTTAGAGCCACTGCCACTAAATACAGCTTGGGGGACCATGCTGAAAGAAAACAAACCACGGAATTGCTGCTCACTAAGTGAGCTGCCTCCACTCTGCACTGAGTGGGGCAGAAGTCAAACAAAATAAAAAGATGCCAGCAAGGTTTAGGTAACTAAAGCTCCATCATAATGTTTCACGCAAGCGTGTGCAAGTAGTGTTAGTCAGGAAGCCGTACTACCCATGGCGCTTAACTTTGTGCTAGCAAATTCACATGTTGCGTGTTTAATTTGTTTAGTGAGACTGGCATTTTGATAATGTCTGGCACATAGGAGACAGCCAAAATAATAATTCATGGCTCAATTAGCCCTGAGTTTCCCAATTTTCAAGATCCTCCCATGCTAATGGAGAAGAATTTTACTTTTTCTTCACGGAGTTGAAAATCAGTCACACAAAGTGAGTTCCGTCACCAGGAGAGAGATTTTGGGATTTAACTCTAATGTATCTGTTGGTCTAGAATCCTTTCTGTAATTTTTCTGTCTGGAATTTTAATGACTACTATTCACGATCACTAATTACTGATTTTCAGCTTTTATAATGGTGTCCAGTCTGTTTTTCTTCTCAGATGCACCATTTTGCATCAGCCTCGCTGGTCTGGTCTCATTGAATTGGCTCTTGCAAGATGGGAGTGAAAAAAAACCATCTGGAAAGATACGTATGTGGTTTGGTAGTGGAGGTCTTTCAAGGAGAAACAGAGTAAACATCGCTCACAAAAGCTATGCAGGAGGCCTACAAATAAATGCAAAGGCATAATTAGGAAAGAAAAAAAAAATACATTAATCTAGAAGGGCTGAAAGAGTCAGTTGAATGGTCAAGCTTACATTGTTAAAGATATCTATCTGTAGAAGATTTGTACGGGATGTACTACAGGGATTATGGTTTAATCCACTAAATACTGGTACTATATTGGGAATAACAAATGAATAGGTGCTTATGTGCACTGCATATTTTTATTTGTTTCCTTGAATCACTTGTCTGTTGACCTGGGTTTACTACATAACACCCAGCACTGGTTTTTGTATGTTTGATGGTGCTGGAATGAAAGGTGGGAGTGGATGACCTAGAAGCTGTAAGGTCAGTTTAAGAAGGAAGAGGTGAATTAGAGCTAGAAAATAAACCTTGAACTTTCTGGCCTTTCAATACACCTGCAGAAGCAGCCCTAGAAAGCTTATGAAACAAAATAATCTAAAAACAAACGTATCAACTGCTAAAGGCATTCAGATCTGACAGAGATTTTGTGAAAAAGCCAGGAGTAGGAGGGCTGTGTCAGACAGGATGCACCCCAGGGCCAGGTATAGCCTTGCTTCCTGCCTTCTCAACTTTTAGCTCCTGGCACAGTATACTGACAGGCAGCCTCTAGCTTGGGAAACTCTCACTCAAATAGAGAACTCTCTATTTGAGAGAGAGCAAAGAGGTCTGAGCTCCTGGGGACTGAGTTCAGCAGTCCTATTATTTGATAGGATCACCTGAGAAATGAGCAGGCAAGTGAAGGCAGCTTCAATGTCAACATATTACTGAATTTAAAAGTTGTTCTCTTACCAAACACTTCCTAAAAAAACCTCACAAACCAACGCAAAATAACAAAAAGACCCAACTCCTTCGGGGCTGTAGTCTCTGATTTAGGGGAAACCAGTGGAAGCTTAAGTTTGAACACAACATTTTGATAAGTTCTGGGTAGAGAAGGCAAAAATATCTGTGCTGCTAAGCTAGTATGCTGCTTATAGCGATAGCGACTGCACCTGAGCACTCGGTGAAAGTATGTGAGGATCTTTTTTCTTGTTTTTCATGAACAGCAAGGCACAGACCCAGTTTTCAGGAAAAAAATCCAAAGCGAGTCTTTGTTTCTGTTGTCCTACTAAACTCTTACATTACCTTGTCTTGCTGCTTTCCAAAAATGTGGAGAGCTTTGACACACCATAGCAACGACATCTGCAGTTTAAAAGTGAGATTGTTTGCAAGCATGTGATTAGGTCTGGGATAATCCTGCAGTCCCTAGGATGTACAATCATTTTACACACTGTTGAATTGAATCAGACCAGTCCATAATAAATTTTTCCAGATACAGCATTTGTTTTGGGTTTGCAGCCCAAAATACAAGAAAAGGATGTATTTTTTGGCTTCTGGAAGTGCAAAATGACTCATGGATTGCTGGGTATTTTTTTCAGCACTTTTGTGGCTTCCCACTTGTCACTTGCAGTCCCATTTTTTGTCATTATGACCTCTGACATTGGCAGGTGGAAGGCTGAACATGAAGGAGAAAAGTACTACAGGACTCCACCATATGCAGGGACCTCAAAAGCTGTATTTTTTTTTTTTTTTTAACTTAACAGTGCAACCACATATACAGCTCTTCAGATAAGGTCTCCTGCAAATGCCAACAGGAGCAATGAAAACCATCATTCATGATGACAAATAGTTTTCACCTAGCAGGTTCCTTTTGCATTGTGCCAAAGGAAAATGCATGCATTTCCTCTGCTGCAGAAAATGTCATGCCTCATTTCTTAATTACTCTAGCCTCACCAACTGACTGGGCTCTTAGTCAAAATAAGAAGAGAAGTTTTGTTCCAGGTACTCTTGGATGTCTACCCTTGCTTGGGTTGGCAGGGCTTGGCAGTACCTGACAGTGCTCTGTGGAAGAGGTCACCAGCCAACGCCCTTCTGATGCTCAGGGAGTGCCTGGGGGTCAGGCTCCAAGCAAAAGGGACCCTCAGAAATGGCATTCACATGAGACAACTCAGCATGAGGTTGTCCTTACACGCAGAGGACAAGGCAAACTGAACTGAACCCTGCTGTTAAACAGGGGCTGCAACTGTCTCTCTTTCTGCTAATTTGTTTCCTGAATGTAATGGGCCTGTCATGGCTGTAGTTATGAATTAATATAATTTTGGGAAAAAGTCCAAACCCTAAAGTCCTTCATTTGCATTTGTCTACCACAACTGTGACAAACAGAGAACGTGTTCTTCTCAGCCTTGAGTATGATGGCTGGTTTTGAATGCTAAAAACCATACATATCCTGTGTAGGCAAATACATGCAAGTAGAAGCAGAAAACCTAATCCAAAGCAGTCATGATTTGACATTTTCTTTGAATGGTTGTAAGAAGAGGAGGTGAGATTTTAAGTAGTTACTTGTAGTACTGCTTGGAAAACCACAGTGATCTCAGAGCAGTCTTTTCTCTCCGTGTAGCACAGTGCAACTAGATTGTCACCAATGCTATTCTCAGCAGGCTGTCTGCAGAAGATGAATTTAAGATTTATTACATTTTAATACACTATGTGTACGAAACAGACTTATGGAGACATGTCATGGAACCTGTCCCAGATAGAAGTGCTTTAGATGTGATGCCACGTCTTGGCATGGGTAAGGCACAAGTTTTTTTGAGTATCAGTGGCAGACCTGTTCTAATTTCCATGTAACAATAAAACAGGAGATTCGTCTTCATCTTCTTCATATTGATTTCTCCTGCAGGGAAACCAGAACAGGGTCCACTGTCTCATGCCCATTGCAGTGACTGTTTGCAAAGCATCTCAGCGAGTCCAGCAATGCTGTAGTATGCCTTGGCACACTTCGCTGAGCATGGAGCGCTTGTTTCCTCCCCAGGGAGCATGGTGTAAGAAGTGCTCTCATGCTGGGACCCTGCCTAGCACCCTGCTCTTTTATGGTAATGGACCACGCTGGACACACAAGTCCTCAGAAAGAGCAGCTTTTCACTTTATTAATGCATACGCCATTGCCAAGACTGTGATGCTGTCAATCATCTTCCCCTAGTGAAGAGCTGTGCACTGGCTGCTTTGTCTTCTGCCAGGCAGGGCAGCTGTGGAGGCAGAGTCAACTCACGCCCAGATTCCCATCTGAGTGAACAGAGATGGCCACTTGGTTTGCCTCATGGTGTCTCAGCTGATAGAGGTTATCTCTTCCTTGTAGCTTGACTGCTTCTCTTTACATCACTGTGGGTGTAACAAGCTTCCTTTTAAACAGACACTTAACTTCAGCAACTGGGGCAGACAAATCCTGCCATCTGTCCAGCCAGTAATGGAGGATGAGGGGCTCACAAGTACAGTGCTTGTTGCTGGCATATTTCTGCACTTATTCCTCCTGATTTAAGGACCCAGTGGATCAGTGTTTTGTGCATTTTCAGGCTGGTTGGTTTAGCCACTTGTTGATGCTACAACGACTTTTTTACTATAGGGACTCGGCTGCCAAGTGATTTTGTGTCCTCCACTGAGGAGACAGGCACCTTTTGACATCATCCAAGATAAACTTATCAGGTGATTCTGGACGTTTTTTAAAACACCTTGAGCGCAGTTTGCAAGACCACAAGCCTAGGACAGGTCATTAATTCTGATTAAAACTGATTAACATCTAGCATCTGTACTGGGTGCAGAGATTTGGGAAGAAAATCTTCATTTCTGATAGGTACGAACATTTAGCATACCTATTTCCTATTGTGAACAACCAAAAGGAAACACTGGAACTAAATTTCTTGTAAGGGACATTGACATAATGTAGATAAGGTGCTTTAAAAAAACCGCCAGTTTCCTGAAAGGTTGCGTTTCATATAGGAAGGTGAAACACAGTTGAAAAATTGTTTCATGTAACTCCTCCTGACTTTGAAAATGTACAGTCACAGCCCTATGGCTGAAGAGTCCCCTTTAGTACCCGCAACCTTCAAATTAGGTTGAAAGAAAATACCACAGAAAAAGAAGGGCTGAAGGAAGATCTTTGGAGCTGAAATGTCTCCGCTAAACCTAGAATTGCTTGCTGAAATTTACTTGAAATTAGCTGCAGGAAATCTTTGCTCTTTCATTCATGTAGAGGACTTTGGTTGACAGTACTGATTTCCTCTCTCTTCCAGTTCGATGCAGTTGGTAACATTTCAAAACAGAAAGACGCCTACCCTATCCGGGTGGCTGCTGCCTGCCTCCAGGAATACCACAGCTGAATGGACCTGCCACTTGCATGTTGAAATGCTGGGAGGGCTACACCTTCAGGGTCCTGCTTACCTCTCCAGGGAGAGCACCTGGTGTACTACACATTTTCAGGAAGGTTGTCAGAGCTTTAAAACGTTTAAATATTTGAGGCTTCTGTTAATTCACTTTGCAACTGCACAAATGTTTCTACATCTCTCTCTCTATTCCTCATTCCCTCCATGACAGCGACAGGGTATCAGAAACCAGTCCCAAATACTGTTTATGGAAAAGGTAGGATGAAGATAAGAGCATTAGTGTGTTCACCTGTTTGCTCTGCTGAGGGTGAAAATGGTCAAAATTGTTCTCCCGGCTCATTTTTCTCATGTAGATGAAAGAAATCCTGTCTATATATATAATGGTTTATCATACAGAATCCTCTTCATGATGAAAAAAAGGATTTGGATTATTATGTTAAAATTTTCCATGGGTCAAATCTCCAATTCTGTAAAAGCATGTTGTAGTCAAGACAATTATAGGGCTGTGCCTCCAGGTTTTGCTTTTACGTATTTCTAAGCTCATCTCAGGGCAGACTCATTCAGCTGCAGTGCATGGTAAAAATATGATAGAAAAAGAGGCCAATGCCATTATAATATCTAATGAAAAAGTGTAAGTGCAGTGATGGTAGCTTTGAATGCTACACATGGTCTTGAGTTATTGCATCCCACATTGCTCTGAGAAGAATGTATCATTAATAATTTGTAGCAACACATGGCTTCTAATTGATTGAATTATTTTCTCTGTTTAAAACAAATGGAAAAAAATACATAATTAATCTCCTTGCAGCTCATGTTGTGTCAGAAATGGCTGCGCTTTCAGGAGGATATTCATTCCTCTAAAGTGTCAAAGCATGTACTCTAGCATTTAGGGAGGATGCTTAGCAAAACACAGACTGCTTTCATCTCTGATAGCCTGATAAAGAGGAAAAGTATGTCTCCTAGATGAGAGATCAGATTTGTTATGCTGAATGGGTGCCACAGAGAAGAGAAGAGAAGAGCAAGGAACTTACCACATCAATTATCTGCAGCAAGGAAAGCTGGAGCTCGACTACGATCGGTTGAGAGTCATTCACTACAGGCCGTTCCAGACGATTGTAGTTCCTCAGCAGTTCTCTGTACAAGTGTCTCTGGCTCTCACCCTGCTGAGAGACTAGAGGAAAAGAAAGGTGTCTGTCATTCGAGCTGGTCACACTGTCACCATTGCTTGTCTGTTTTGTTGAAAAGCTCCTCTTATTAGGTTTGTAATTAGAAAGCAGTTCCCAAAAATATCACCCAAATTCTGCACACGAATGTGACAGACATAGCTTTTCTGCATATAAAAAAATTAATTACTAACACTCTAACTCATTACTAACATTCAGAAACTACTGAACAGAATTTGGCGCTCTGACTGAATGTCCCCATTTCTTGGGAGTTCCTCCTGCTGATGGTCAGTAGAGTTGTGGCTCCAAAACCACCAGCTTCCTGGAAGGCAGTAACAATTCTTTCAGTTGCTTGTTCTTATTTCCTAGAGACTGGCTACTGTGAGCCAGCACTGGTATTACACAGACATATTGTGTTTTTACTGAGCATGGATAACAGGTATCCTTATTTCTTGGAGCTGATGTATCGGGCCTTTTTCTATGCCCAAGAAACAGTAACAACCCTTCTTCATACCCTCTTCAGTTTTGTGTAGCAGTATTTCCAGGCTTTGGGTTACTTCCCTTGACTTTTTTCATTCTGATGGCAGCACACTTCGTTAACACCTACTGAGGTGGTGGTATGAAGGCTAGAGTATCTGACAGCTGTTACAGTGATACTGAATTTCTGGTATTACACACTTAACTCAGTTTCCACTGGGAACAGACTCCTCGTGAAGCTGTCATGCAAACAACTGAGCATGTTAAAGATTTGCAGAATTTCAGTCTATGCCTAATTTCCAAGATGCCCTACTTCCCAACTTTGGGGTGGGTGTGGAGAGCATCCATCTAACCTGCATGACCAGATTTCCTTGCCATGACAACTGCAGATGGTAAAGGTTTGGGTATCTTCCCTCAGAAAAGCAAGCAGTTTGCTAGGATACACTACTCAGAACCCTGGTTCCCCCAAAACTGTGTAGATCTTGGTGTTGTGGCTAGCGGCAGCCTGAGCTCTACTTAAGAGCTACACCTAAGAGAGTGAGGGTCTGCAGGTTCTGGACTGCAGGTTCCCTGAGGTCAAACCAGTCCTGTCAGCATGAGTGTACACACAAAATTCTCTGAACCTGGCAGAGAATCCGCACTCTAAATCATTATTACTTTGGACTGAAGCATTTTTTATCCACTGCAGCTCCCAGTCTCTGTGTGTGATGTTTTTTACATCTTGATCAGAGCTCTGCACACTGAGACCAAAACTGCTCTCACAGAGGTTGTGATGAATATTTTCTTGACAGTGCAAACAAAATATAACAACCCCTTCTGCCTTCCCAGTGTCTTACCATGCTTAGCAAACCCTTCAAGCCTGAGAAAAGTTGCCCTACAACAAAGCAGACATGCCTTTTAAAGCTAATAATAAATTCAGTTTATAAACACTTCATAGGTCTGTTTAAATTGTGTTCTCTTCATTTTTGCTGATACTCAAGGGGGTTTGTGACATTCTAGCATGGCAGTGCCTGGTAAACAAAAAAGAAGAGTATTTTGGTTCACTTGGTAAATTACACCAACATATCAATTTCATGGGGCCTCTCTCTGCTTGTGGAATACTCTACATGATCGCAGGCACCCAGAGAAGCAAATGCTGTAAGCACTCCTTCAATACCCCTTGCTGACACCTCAGTATTGGATACTATGTTTTCACCAATGGTAAAGACAAGCTCTGACCACAGGATCTCTCCTTCAGCATCTTAAGTAAGCTTTCCATCTCATTTAAGCAGTGATTTGTCCTCTATTATGATCTTAGTACTTTCCAGTGCCTCAGCAGGCCCAGACTCCATTATAAAAGTCTTGTGTGGAAAGGAAACCCATGAAAATCACCACACTTTGTCCTATGGAAAGAGGCTCTGTGTTTGGAGCAAATTTTCTGTCCTTTCACTCACCTACCCACCCATGTTCCTGTGCTCTAGGGAAGAAATGACTTCCTGAACTGTTGCTCTCATCTTAAGTACTTACGTAATACTCGTCTTTAACCTTTCTTTTAAACTGGCTGCCTCAGCTTTTACAAGGCAAAAAGTGCCCTTCACCGGTCTCTGGACCCAATTGGGCTGCTAGACTGCCCTGGTACCTCCATTGTCATGGTGCATTGAAGCAGGCCCCCACGGGAGGTCTGACTTGCAGAAATCTGAGCATAACCCTTTGCTGTAGGCTTTGGAAAGCTGTCTTTGCACTGTGTGCTTCATCCATGCTGAAGCCAAGCCCTTTTCCCTGTTAAACTTTGTGAGGTGAAGTAGCCCAGAACTGCACCTAGTTTTCCATCTTTTCTTCCACTCTCCCCTCTGTAATGTGACCCTAATACTTTGCAATCTCTCGTATTCAAAATTGTTAACATAGTCATAGCTGATGTATTCTTAGTCTGCCAAGCTGGCATTGGTGACCACGTATTTGTGTGCTGCATGGTTTTGCTTACAAAATGACATGGATTCAGAAGCGATGGAGCCTTGGGGCATCCTGGCAAATAGCCATAGCAGCTGCTGGTACCACAAAGAGGCTGGCCTAATCACACTGCCAGCTCTCTGCTACAGCTGCTTTGGAGAAGGGAACTGAGGTGGATGGCTAGTCTGACTTGTATGTTCATAGACTTTTTCTTTAAATCGTAATTTTCAAATACTTAATGTTTCATACTCCAGAGAGATTTCTGCTTTTTTCCCCTACAATGTTTGTGCTAATGCATTGTGACACTACAACTCTGTGTGCTAAATGGAGTGTTTGCTGGTAATGGGGAAGCCTGAATCTCTCAGGAGTCAGTGGTAGAATAGGCTTTATTACTGACTACCCCCAGTCACAGAAGTTTAACCAAAAGCAGTGGCACTGTTTCATCTTTTAAACTAGGCTAGATGATGGACGTCAATATTTAAAATTGCCAAGTCAGTCTCCCAAAACCAGTGCCAGACTTACTTGCCTATGTATGTTACTGGTAAGTAAAAATGACTGGCAAAGGGCATGATACTTTCTAGGTAAAAGATCTGAGAGTTTTTATGACCCTCTGATAGTGTCTCCCTTGTTTCTGAAATATCTTTGAAGCAGTAAGAAAACACACAAACTCATTAAAGTTTGAGGGAAGAGCAGTGTGTGATGTTTACCTCAAGTTTAGCAAGATTTTTGACACCACCTCTGAGAAATTCTCAGACATTGGTCTATGCCTTACAGGCAACATAAGTGAACAGTGAAGTGGACAGAAAAGTGGCTGAACTGTCAGGCTCAGAGGGTTGTAGCCAGCAGCAAAAAGTTCAGCTGAAGGCCAGCCAGTGGTAGAGTACTCCAGGGATGGTTACTGCGGACAATGCTATTTAACATTGTTAAGAATGATGTGACAGAGAGCATCCTTAGCAAGTTTTCTGATGGTACAAAACTGGGAGGAGTGGATGATACAGCACATGGTTTACTGCCACTCAGACGGACCTTAAAAAACTGGAAAAAAATGACTGACAGGAACCTCATGAAGTTCACTGAAATGAAGTCCAAAGTTGTCCTGCACCGGAGGAGTAACCACAGGTACCAGAACAGGCTGGGGGCCCACTGGGAGGTGAGCAGGTTAGCAGGAAAGCCCCGAGGAACCTTACAGGTACCAAGTTGACTTTAAGCCAGCAATGCACCCTTGTAGCAAAGGTCACCAGCATCCTCAGCTGCAACAGGAAGAACCACACAAGTAGAGGTGATCCTTCCTCTCTGCTCAGCACTGGTGATACACACCTGGAGTGCTGGATCCAGTGCCGGGGCTTATCAGTAGAAAGGAGACATGGAATTACTAGACCAAGGACTGGATTGTTCCTCAGGATTTATTCTTGAACAATCTGAAAATGTTCCCTAAACCACTCCTGGAGTCTGCAGACAATTGGGAGGCACAAGGCAACCAATCCCCTGATGGTTTTATGAAGAGCTCTGTGGAAAGCAGTTAGTCATGGACTACATTAAACTTTTAAACCCCTCTCTGAATTCCCTCCGTGCTTCTGCATGTGCAAAGAAGTCTGCAAGAAGCCCAGTGATTGAACGACATGACCTATAAACTGCTACCAATCTTTTGAGAAGACATGCTATAGTTGCATTTCATCTTTCTTTCCAGGATGTAATTGCTGAGAATCACACAGCAAGGGAACCTGCAGCTAGGTCTGGCCAGATTATCCATATGGCATCCCCAGGAAGGACAGATGCTCTCTCCTTTCTGGGAGCTGTGCTGCCATGTCTGGTCTTGGTTGGTTGATTTTCCTGCTCTGCTTTGCATGCCAAGGTCCCTGAGCTATAAGGCAAGAGTCCAGCCCTTCCAGCTCCCCAGGTTTGTTCACAAAGTGGTCAGCTTCTTAACTGAGCATCCTGGTGTGAGACACATTCTGGCTTGTTGTGCACAGTAAAGAATAATGAAATATTAAAAAGATGATAGGTAGCAGACCATGGATTTCCACTAGTTTTTCAGCAATGGTACCTGTATTATCAACCATTCCGCCTCTGTTTCATAGTGTTCCCTGGTTTTGTTTTCATAATCTCTCAGCTTTTTGAGGGGGGCAGCTGCTAGATGTTTTCTAGCCATTGCTCATTTCTTTAGGCAGAGACCTGAGCCTGGACACACAAGTTACTACTTTATTCATACAAGATTATTCGTACCTGAAGTGGTTTTCAGACAAAATACCATATTCTTTCCATATCACTTTATATTAACATATATGCACTCTAACATGCCTCTGAATTAGAAAATGTCTCCGTTTTATTCTTGTTTTCAAAGACAGTTCCTAGAATCATTTTCATATATAATCTTTTTGAAGTATATGGTAAGATGATTTCTGCTCCATCACATTTCTGCTTTTATATATTTTGCCCCCAATACTTAAAAAAATGTCTCAAATTCCAGTGATACTGTGGTTGTGACATTTATTCACTCCTCTTGTACCTTCTGCAGGTATTTCACCACATCTATGTCACTTTTCTCTCTGTAGTTACTTTGACATTTATCTTTTGTTTTGGTTTATTTGTTTGTTTTACTGTTTCATAAAAGAAAAGTAGTGAAGTTCTGGCATTTAAAAAAAACCAAACACAATAGTGTTTGCCATTATACTGTGAGGTATTGTTTAGTCATGCAACAATTGTATTTAACTTTGTTATAACTGGAATATTTACTGAGGAAAAATCCATTAAAAACTATGGCTATCAGAGCTAAATCCTAGAACTTTAAACGGTTTTCCTAAAACCTTCAGACTTCTCTGCCACAGCTCCTCTTCTATTATTTATTTTCTTTTTAGTTTATCACTGTGCTCTTGCAGAGATTTTTAACTATTGCTTTCAGAATCCAGATAGAATGATCACAGGAAGACACACATACACACACACACACAACATGCAATAATGAATTATGAGGGAAGTAACACGAGATGTATGAGGAAAAAAGGAAGTTGTTTCACAGGCAATTTCATTCACATAAAGAACTGCAATGGCAAGAGCACTTACAAAATGAAGCATGTTCTAATGATTTGGTAGCTATAAAAAACAACTTATTTTGAATATCTTGCAGATTTTTGAGAATGTAAAGCATGTCACTGCCATATGTCACTTAATCCCCAGCGACACAGATGTGTCCCATCTGCTTTTGTTCTAATGTGAAGCATTGTTACTTTTATCTGTGGCTGCAAATGCATTGTTTCTTTCAATGCTCTTTGATTTAAAATGCATGCCATCATACCTTCAGGGAAGAGGATTCACATAAGAAACAATGGAAGCATCAGCTACCTCCACCCTGTGTGTGTCTGTGTGTGTGTGTGTGTGTTTATGTGTTGTGTATTTTAATATTTCCCTCATTTAAAACATCTTTTTAATCTACTTCCCTTCTGGGTAATCTTTGACTCTAATCTTTGTCTCTCACTATGCAGATTGTTTCTGCATCTTACACACAAAATTGATCAGATACCCAGAGGAATGTGAGAAATGACATGATTTCCTAGGCAAGGAGGACCTAATATTCCTGAAATTGGTCATTTCTGTTCTTTCATAGCAAATAAAGTGTTCCCAGCAGTGATGGGTATTAAAAAGGTATGCTAGGAAAGGTTTCTTCTTAAAGACTCTAGGCCCATGACAACATGCTGTAACTATATAATGAAAGGATGGGCTTATATTTTTAGTCCTACTGGCTTGGTGCAGGGGTTTTAAAGGCTGAGTTATGAGTGTAAGCTAGAGAGACACACTTTAAGGTATTGACAGTGGGATACTTCTCAAATATGTCATAGTCATCTGAACTGCCTCATTACTCCAGGTCAGAAACATAACTAACTATAGCCAGTGAAGGCAAAAATGTACTTTCAGTGTAATGCTAGTTTACATTAGCTCTATGCAACGTAAGTGTTATTACTACGATAGTAGATGCAGAGGAGGAATTTGGAGCAGTGATGAAGAGAGGGACTCCCCTTGCTGCACATTACAGAGTGCTGTGGCTGTCTAGAGGTGACTCTTGCCAGCCATCCTGGGATTTGTGGAGAGGAGTAGTAATGGAAGCCAAAGGAAAGAAGCAAAACACTAAGATAAAAGCGAGATACCAGTGATATGGTCATCAGTGTACTGGACTGGACTTCTGCACTCCCTGCTCCCACTGGCTTGCAGAGTGTCTTGTCACATCCCTTCATCTCTACATGTTTTAGCACTCAAACCAGTCAACCCAGGAAAAGCCTTTCTTGGGGAAAGCACTATGGATTTCACCCTCCAAGTGGCATCAATGAGGCAGCCATGGCAATATGCACAGCATTCACAGATGGTTCTGAAAAGGGTCAAGTCAGTCTGCACCTCGCCATCAAAAGGCCACTCTACACCATGCCAGGCACATGTGGAGAGCTCAGATCTGGGAAAGTCATAAGTGAACCAAGAGATGTAATAATGACTTCTGTGGAAACAGATAGGCAAGTCTGATTAGGCTGAGAAAACAATAGATAGGAGGAGTTCTTTTTCCTAAACCCAGTGCAGATAACAGCAGTGATAGAGCCTGCAGGGATGTTGTGGTTTAACCTCACACTGCAACTGCGTACGACGCAGTCACTTGCTCACAATCTCCCCTCCCTCAATGAGATGGAGAAGAAGAATTAGAAAAAAATTACAATAATAACATCAATGAAACATATTATTATTATATTATAATAATATAATTATAATTATATTATTATAATATAATAATATGTTTCATATAATATTATATAATAATAATAATAATAATAATAATAACAATAATAACAACAACAACAACAGTAGTAATAATAATGAAAAGGGAGACAACAAAAAGAGAGATGCAAATAAAACCCAAAGAAGAGAAATGATGCACAATACAATTGCTTGCCACCCACGGATCTGTGCCCAGCCCACCCCTGAGCAGCAATCGGCCTCTTCTGGTTAGTTTCCCCAGTTTATGCACTGAGATATACTAACTTCCCAGGAAGAGAAAAAGAAATCATTTTGTCCCAAGATGCTAAGAGAGCAAAGATTCCAAGAGCTATTCTTTAGCCACAGGCATGTTCCCTTTTTTTGTGGTTCAAAAGTGAAGGAGGGATATTGCCTCTAAACCATTGCCTCAGTGTGTTGTTAATGAAGCAGTGGTAACAGGGTTTAATTTCTCTGGGCAGTGCAGATAACAGGCTGGAGTGGAAATGATACAGACAATAATACTGTGAAAATGAACTGCCTGGTGTGCTCAGAGATGTTGCAGTGCTTCTTTCCCTTTTTCCTTCTGCAGTGCTCATCATCTGGTTATGATCCCAGAGACAGCTAGTTTCCCAAACGATGAACTTTTGCCTTGCCAGCCTGCCACCTGTACTTGCATAGCAAAGCTAAGCAGCAAAAGCATTGAGGATGCAGTAGGCAAGGCTAGAGATGGCTTCTCCCGCCTTTTTCCGACATCACTCAAGCCGCAGCTGTTGCCCATGAACAAGGCAAGAGCTCCACTGGCTGCAAGGCCCAAGCAAGGCACAAAAGTCCAAAGTGAACACGGATCTGGGAATGCAAAGAAAGTTCCAAGTTTGTCTTTACAATATCAGAACTCAAATGCTGGATAATGAGAAACATAGTGTAAGAGCCCTCTGAAAGGGATGGGGGTTAGTCTGATGAAAATTTTGACTGCACCTTGAATGGCTGCTAATAAGTTCAGTGCTTAGTACATGAACTGGGAAATACAGAGATCTATTTTCCTAAATCTGAAACAGTTTCTCACATGGGAAGCAAAATTTTCATAAGACACCTATCATGAGGTGAGAAAGAAGTCTGAGGCTTTGGTGGTTAAGGTCTTCAAAGAGAAAGAGATGAAGGGGTGTGAAAATTCTCAGTAAGGAGTCTGAATTTATTTCACATTGAAGAGAAAAGCTGCTTCTAATACTGTCTTGATGAAGTAAATGACTGGCTCTGAGCAAATTTGACTTGTGACCAATCAAACAAAATTTGTGGAGATCTGACCTAGGACACTTGAAACTGTATGTGCTATGCTTTGGCTGATTCAGTCCAGATTTGTTTATATGTACATAAAGTGGCTTAAAAGCTTACATCTGTTTTGTTGTTTGATTTTTTTCCCCAGACTTTAAAAGTAACAACAGCACAGTGACAGCTGAGTGTTGGTTAGCCTTGATCTGTTTTCAGAACACTAGATGATACTGTCTTTTCCTTGGGTACATGGCTCAGGTCCTGGTTTTGTTGGATCAGTGGGTATATGAAATACTGGTCTCTCCCTGCTGCACCCTGCCAGCCAAACCTGCATTGGCTGAGTCACTCATCCTGACTAAGAGCAGAAGTGAACCAGAGTGAAATTGAGGTACTTCTAGACAATGACGATCTGGGGAGCCTGATTTTGTCCTGTCTTTACTCTGTTGATTTTAAGCTTTGGTAACTTCAGTCTAATGCTCCTGAATTATGTCAGTGCAGACAAAACAAAATTAGAACTGGTGCACCGTGTGTCCAGGGGGAGCATGACTGTCATCTTGTAATACAGTACCAATGCCTGCAGATACGGGATGCTCGGTCTCTGAGACCAGAATGAGCCTGAAAAGCAGAAAGTGATCCTGTGCTCTCTGGGCTGCCCTCTTGTATTCCGCAGCAAAGACTTCCTGAGTCTGCCTAGAGAATTTTGACCCAAAGGTGAAATCATTTGCCTATACATGACAGAGGCCTCCTCTCAAGAAAGATGTCTCTTCTCCTTACCCACAGACCTATTTCCCTTAGATCTACTTTTTCTCTACCCTGCTGCCTCCTCTTTGACAGCATCAGGCAACACATAAGTAGATCTGATGGTGCCAGGAGTGCTGAAGTGCTTGAGCTGTGTTACCAGTCCAGTAAATTTAAATTATAACTGGTGACTCTAATATCTTTGGAAATTACATTAGAAGGCTTAGACCTTGAATGAAATGCTACTGCAGAGAGTATGCTTCAGGACAGCTGTTTGGTTATACTAGAAAGGCAAATCTTTTGGTTGGAGCTCCTGGAGCTGCCCAGTTGCCTTTTATGGATTGTGTGTGACGCCTGAACACGAACAGGTTCAATTCAACCTTGCTGCCTACTTGCCAACTGAAACAGTGAGAACAGTAAACTATCCAGCAAATTCTGATTTAAGTTTTGATCTCTTCTTCCCATTGTTACAATTGCTCAAGCTGGATTTCAGTTCGCTGACTACCTTTCAAATATGACACAATATTAAAGGGAAAGCACTCCATCAGTTGCCATGACGGCTCTCTCACTTCTGCACGTTCTTCAAAAAAACCCGCACAAGATGGCTATGAATTACGTAATATATTATCTGCGTCATTACGTGACTTCCTACTTTTGGTTTTTCTCAAGTGTACTGACTCAGAGGTGATGACAACATTAAGCAGCATCATTCTCTACAGCCAGCCTGCGCTCAGTGAGACCCACTGCATGACATGCAGTTAGCTCTGTGTCATGAAGCCTCCATAGGACTGCACTGATCCCTTGGAGTGAGTGGAGTGGGGGCCACTGAGACAACAGGCTGCTGTAACACAGCAGACAGATTAGAGATAAAAGAGATACGCCTCTCATCCGCTTGGAGATGAGAAAACAAGGGGGAGTCCTTTGGCTGCCTTCAGCTTCCATGAGGAAGGGTTCCATCATGAAGAAGGCAGGCTCTTCTGGGAGGTGCACAGGGACAGCACTGATAAGATAAAGCTGCATGACGGGGCATTCCCACAGTACTAAGGGAGCCTTTTTTTTCTCAAGGGTACTCTGCATAGGGAACACCACTGTCCTTGGAGATGTTTGCAGCTTGACTTCTCAGACAGCAACCCAATACAGAAGAAGGGTTGGAGTGGGCAACCTCTGGAGGTCCCTTCCAGCCAAATTATTCTACCACTATATGAATCTGCATAGATCAGACCCTCTCTCACCTCAGCTGCCACAGACACATCTTGTCCAATTTACAACTTAATCTTCTCCCTTGGCATGGTGAAGATTAAGTAACCAGTGATGCTTTTCCATGTGACCACAGCTGAGCTTTAGGGAACACAGTGCCCTGTCTTAGTCCAGTCTACAAACTGACTTCAGCCTCTTTGAGCCCTCAGTGAGAAATGAGACCTCCTCAAGCTTGCCTCTTTCTTCTAAGTACTTTTTCTGTCCAAATCTATGCTGCACTAAGAATAGAAGTGAGGACTCTGGCTTTCTCTTCAACCTTCTGAAATGCAGTAAGTGCCAAAAATATCAATTTCTGACTGGTGACCAGGTTTGCAGACATCTGTTTCAGCACTCGATTAACCACAGATTTCCTAATTGAGCAAAGCCAGTTGATAGCAAGGCAAGACAGAGACACCTGCACCTCACTGTTTCATGCATAAGTACTCATGTATGACTACAGGTTCTCCTTCCATTGCAATTTACTGACTTATTGCAAGCCCTGGCTGGGGAGATTCTTACTTCCAAACACTCCACCTGGTTCTGGTCTCAGCCTTCTCATTAGCTGTTTTGCTCAATGCAGGAAGTATGTGATAAGCAAAACTCTTTCTTCAAGCCCTATTTCCTCAGGATTGTGTTCCAAAACAGCCATAAACTCCTGTCTACCTTTCTCATTCCCTGGGATGATACTGATTGCCAGTGCTAGCCCTACCCGTCTCAGTCAGATCTGATCTTTTAATTAGATTATGCAGGATCTCTAGGCAGTAGACATCTTCAACCAACCACATCAGAACTGATGCAAAGGGTTTTGATCTACTTTAATCACACCCTACAGCTGAAGAGACTGTATCTCCCTCCTTGTTTCTCATATACAAATGAAACTGTATATGCTACCACCATCACTAACTCATGTTCTTTTCTGCATGCCTTAGGAAGATAAACCAGAGAGAAAAAAGTGTTCTGAAGCTGTCTTTAGGAGATGAATCCTCTGCCTGGAATGGGAACTTCTGCTCTGAGACCATTAGAAAACCCTCTGAGCTGGAGCAAGGCTGAAGGCTCCCAAGATGCCATCTGGCATCATCCCAAAGACCAGATGGGTGCTACTTTCTCATGCACTGTATCTGCTTCTGGATCGCTCCCTACGTGTAGAGTGCTATACCAATAGGTGCATATAACAATAGGCACTAGTGACGTCATGACCCAGGTGCTTTTTCTGGATCTTCCCACTTTTTCCAGTGATATTTGAGAAGAGTTAACACAAGATTTAGCTCAGATCACTATCAGCAAATGTGCACAGAAATACCTCCAAGTTTCCTGAAGCCTGGCAACTCCTCAGAAGCTTGGGCCAGCTCCACTGTCGCAGCTGTGCCTATGATAATACAGATCAGCCTTAGAGCTGTGCCAGTGAATGCACATAGAAGATTAGTGACTGAACACAAGGTCTGGTTCATTGAACTGAGAAGTCAACCTCAAGAAGCAAGCGTGTACAGCAAGATATTGTAGCAGACAGTAATTCAGAGGAAATAGGGGTTTGCCTAGGACCCTGCCTGCCTGTCTTAAGTGTATTGACACATATTAGTGGCACTAGTGCTCTTGATCACAGAGCATATGTGCATGTGCCATGGACAAGTACATTCACTCCCTCTGGCTCCATGCATACTTGATGCCTTAGCATTCTCTCAGCATTCAGGGTGATCAGCCCTAGTGTCTGTGCTATTAGATATTAAAGGAATGGCAGGGATCTGACAGCCATTTCCCATCTCTGCAAGTTGCACGTGTGGCATCTTTTTTTGCCATCAATATGGAAGAAAAGACCTACCAGTACAAGCTAAGGCCTAGCTCATATCTTTTCTATTATAAATATGCTCCAGCTGCATTGTTATCTTTGAAACTGTATCCTTCAGTGCATCAACACAGAGAATTTGGAGAGCTGAGGTGAATACAACCTTCAGATCTCTAATTAAGGGTATGAAAGACTTTAAATTATCTAACTTTCACACCTGGTTCTACTGTGATAGCAGCTATGAGATGTAAAAGTAGAGCTACTTCACCAACCACCTAAATTATCAATGACATTACACTGTACTCTATTAAGGCATGGGAATCCTTTTATCTGTTCAACCATGTCTCTTTGGAGTAAATGAGTTTGATTAACACACATCACTGCAGTTCCATCAGGCCTACACAGCTGAGGCCTGAAGGTTAGACTCCATATATAGGTATTTAAATAACATTCTTTGTTTTTCCTACTACACAGATCTCTAAACTCATGTCACCTCAGTCTAAATAGCTCACATTAGAGAAATTGTAGCTTGGCGGCAGAACCTGGCCTTCTGAGGCTGTCTTGCCAACACTTCTGCTGTTGCTGAAACAGCACTTGCTTGCATGGAAGTGAACTAAGAAATTTGTGAGGATTCGCTCCTAGAGGTCATCAGTTGTGTTCTGATGTGATCACTAGAGCTCATCGAAATAAGCAAAGGTGTGAGAAAGCATGAAATAGGTGTAGCACAGCAATTCAACTCTGTATTGTGAGTGAGCCAAAGAACAGCTGCTTTGGACCAGCTGAGTACACCAAGTCAGGCTGAATTACTTCATCATTTACATCTTTGAGCTGGTTAGCTCACTTGCAGCATCCCCTGCCACAGGATTTGTCCCATACAGCTGAGCACTTACATTCCCACCAGACTGCAGAGGAAGGTCACTGTCCTCAGTTTGCCTTTGCCTTCGTTGGGCTTTTCAAAGCCATATGGCCAGATATGACCCTGATGGCAGTCTGTACAGAGCAAAGAAACCAAGAGGTCTGACTCTGCTCTGTGCAGCATGTGGGCACTGTAATGGTCTCACTTGAGAAATAAAAAAGGATATAATTAGAATACATGGTTTGACTGGAGACTAGCCAAGTGTGTGTTTAACTTTCCTGGCTGTGCAAACCTGGTAGGTACCTGTGCCCTGAGCCGAAGGTAACTGCTCAGAGAGGCTAGGTGCCTTTGTGTTCACTGCGACACATTTCTCAGAACATCCTTGCAGGGTGGTCTGCACCTTATCTCTCAGACGGCACCACACTCAAAAAAAAGGAGCAGGAATGGGTCTGATCCCTCCTTTCCAATCACCCCTTGGACCAGGGTTTTCAAGTCCCTCCACCCAAGGTTGTTAGGTAGCTGCTGAGACTTACTGGGTCCTTCTACATTCTGGGTGCTCCTTCAGGGATTGTCGCCAGCCTGGAAGGGATGTCTGACCCTGAGAGATTTCACCTGGGATCTCAGAAGGTTGAAAACCAGTTTCCTGATTTTTCTTAAGGCCCATGTCCCAAAAAAATGATCACCAGCTCTTCAAGAAAGAGGGCTGCAATTATCTAGCTTAAATGACATGACTACTGGGGCTCCTAGCATTACTGCAAGTAAAGTCAGACAGTTGAGGAACTGGAAAAAAAATTGAGTTCTTCATGTGTTGTTTTTGTTTGGTTTTTATTACCTAGTTCTTGTCACAACTTTCCTGTCAAACAACCCTACAGGAGTTTTCAGTACTTGATAAATTGTTATGAACAATGTTGAAACAACGCAGCACTATGTGAGAGTGACGTTAGCTATGATTTGAATTTGCTGTGACTTCCACGTCAGTGAACTAAGGAACCCAGGGCGAGTTCATCTGGAGTTACTGTTAAAAAACTCTGCTACTGATAACATGCTAAGATCATCTTGACTTTTTTCTCTTCTGCCCCAGCTGCTCAATTTCCAGGTCTTTCTGGGGGTTTTTTCCCTTTTTTTTTTATAGTTAAAAAAATCTGTAAATCAGAGGCCAGTTACAGACCAACTTTATCAGAGATTAGTTTTATTCTGCTTTAGCAGTTGTCTGTAGAAGTGCATACTTGTAAGCTGTTGGTAAAAGAACCTAACAAAAAATCCTCTGAATTATTTATAAAAGCAGTTTGTCTTCATGTGCTGCTGAGAGAAACAAAGCATCCCCCCTGACGAATTAGTGATTACTCATTATTTAAAAGGCAGGATTTACATGACACACAACTTCTCAAAATGGGATTGTCCACAAAATTATTTATCTTGTAACTAGATGCTATAACCTGCCTGTTAGTTCAGCTCCTAAAGTAGCACAGAAATGTCTTGAAGATAGCAAGATTCTTAATTTAGCACGGTGGGGAAACATTTTTCTGCAGTACCAGTGCTACATTAGGCAGATGAAATGTGGATCTGAAATGTCCAGACATTTTCCAGCTTCAGATAAATTAATGAGGAATTATCTATGTGGCATGAACAGTCCAGTGCAACATCACATATATGCAAGATTCCTGTGCCCCTGAACTTCCGAAATAGGTGGACCACTTCCTCTGCTTTAAAAAGACAGTCTTGCTTTATATATAAATCATGAGAAACAAGACATGGTCCTTCACACCTGGAATACTCAGTTTTAGAATTTTTGGTTGCTGCAGGCATGTATGTTTCAGCTGAACGGGAGCCATAAAAGCACATTTTGTGTGGAATACTTAACATCTTTCAGGATTGTGGCTATTTCAACATTCTCACTTAAAAACACTTTATTATCAGCCTTGCAATTCTGCATGTTTTGAAATAATCACACAGATCCTATTTTTGTTTGCACCACGCTGAAACTTCAGAAGACAGCTTGGTCAGAGGTGATACCTCAGACTACAAAAGCCCATTACTATTTTATTAGGTATTTCCAACTTATATATCCATCTCTGCCTGGACTGTTTCTTATTAAGCACACTAAGAGTATGTTTAATAAAAACAAATCAGAAATAGTAAATTTATGTATTTATACAGATTTAATCCTCCTAAATGATGCACAGAAAGTAAACAGTTACGAATTTTCTTCTGCTCATTTTTCTCTGTAGAACACCATTTCATCCACACACCTACAGGGTTCTCAAAGTCATTCTGTCCAGCTGAAGTTATAATTTCCTGTTCTCAAAAAGCCACGGAAAGGTTGAATTTTTAAAGAAAGTGAGAACATACTTCTTTTGAAACACAACCATTTCAATTAATTTCAAGTTAAAATTACTTACTTTTAATTGAAAAATAAAACCACAAAAACAAACCCACACACCTCTCCCTTCTTTAAAAAATGTGCCCAGCAATGTAAAATCCACAAACTTAACCAAACTGACTACAAAAGTCAGTTAAATCAGCCTGGGACTCTAATGAAGTTCAAAATACAAGCAGATACAACTCTTTCCAAAAATAAGAGTTGGGGTAGGATGTAACTAGCATTTAGAAAAAAAACCCGAAACAACCAAACAAAACAACAGCAACAAAAAAACCAAACCACAAAAAAAAAAGCAAAGCCTTGGACAAACACAGATGAGCTTACCTTTAAAGAGTGAGAGGAACAAGGATGACCAGAGATACAGTGCAGAATAAACAAATGCCAAGCACTTTTCTGTGAGCATTGTCAAAATAAGCTAGCTCTCCTTCCTGAGCAGAGGGTGAGAGAGGATGAAGTCTTGGAGACAGCCTGCAATGACTGAAGGATTTGGCAATTATGGTAATAAGGCATCAAACCAGCTTCCCACCAGGGGAGAGAAGTGCATTTGCTCATGTGCTTCTCCAGTCCCCAGCAGCCAAATCAGCTCAGTGCTAGGTCAGTAAATCCAAACACAAAGGAACAGGTTACATTCCTTTGGACTCATACAGCTAGACACACTGAGCCTTTCCCTGGTCAGGAGCAAATGCAAGTGATCCTCGCACACAGCTGTCTGTGTACTGCAAGAAGGGGGAGTGTGCTGCCTCGGAGATGCTTTCCACATCTCCACATATTGTACCTAACTCGAGACAGCACGGCTGCAGTGTTTCCAGTGCTTGCACTCGAGTGCCTCTAGAGCTGTTTCCCGGCAAAATGAATTTGTGTCCCCCTCTGCTCTCTCCCAGCTGCCAGGGCAACTTGCAGCAAGCACCTGTGGCACACACCTGCCTTTTCTCCCAGCAGAGGTGACAGGGGAGATTCAATAGTGCAAAAGTTTGAACAGATGAAAATAGCCAATCTCCTGTCCGTTTTTGATGCACCCCTTCCTGCAATCACTTCCACCAGGTGCAGGGAGCTGCTCTGAGTGCCCTCTTCCCCAGCTGCCCACTGTGGGATTTTGCACAAAGCCTGGCTCCCTTTCCTTACCACAATTTTATTCACCACCCAAAGAAAGGCAAGGAAAACAAAGGCTTGAATAAATGATATCCATCATTTGGGCCTTTCTTTTCTCATTTGCCTGTTCTGCACGTTCACCCACTTCTCTTTCACTAAAAGCAGGGATAGGACTTTGCACTTCCCCTTGCTGAATTTCTTGGGGTTCCTGCCTTGGCAGGGTACAACCCTGGGCTGAAACACAGAGCAGCAGCAAGTTGTGACTCCAGGCAGGAGGAGAGATTCGGGTGCTGCTGTAGTGAGGATGCAGCGGGCAGTGCAGGCTGGTGGGAGAGCATCCCAGGGCACAGGGTGCATGGAGGAGGACTTGTGAGAGTGATCAGTGGGGCATGGGCTGACCGTGGAGTTACTCTGGCTGGAAATGTCTGCCAAGGAATCAACTGCAGAAAT
This sequence comes from Gymnorhina tibicen, assembly GCA_013399875.1. Classification (NCBI taxonomy): domain Eukaryota; kingdom Metazoa; phylum Chordata; class Aves; order Passeriformes; family Artamidae; genus Gymnorhina; species Gymnorhina tibicen. The sequence goes on along the minus strand of VXAZ01002275.1, from coordinate 11,582 downwards.
GCAAACCTGTAATGCTCAGGGAACACGTGAGAAATCAGTGGTCAAAGCACCAGGAAAGGGGAGGAAAACAGTGTAAGTGGGGAGACCAACACCACTAGCGTTAGTTAGTAATACTGAAATGTTTTCTGCAGTTTTCATGCTTTCATTTTCTTTTAATAAATGTTAAATAGATTTGGAAGGCTGGGACCACAAGGGGCTGGTGTATACAGCTGCAGCCTGTACTGATTTAGCTGGCTCCTGGTGCAGTCTCGCCCTGTCACTGCATGGTGGGGTGTCTTCCTGGAGGCCAGGGAAGGGTCCTCAGAGCTGCTGGCTCTCCCTTTCCGGGAGAGAAACGCCAGGTGAGCTTTCATTGGCCAGCTGCACATGGAACATCCAGGCACAGCCTCCTCTGGGTTCTCCCAGGCCCCCTCTCACTCCCCATGGGTGGGAACAGGGACAGAATGCTGCTGCTGGGATGCCATGAAGGCTGGCCTGGGAGACCCCCTTGGGTAGCATCAGGGCCAGGGAAAGTATGAGGGCTCTCCTCCCACCCTCCAGCTGTGTTGCTGTCCTCCAGGCCCATCTGATGTTGGGCCTCCCCACTGAGCCTGTGTATGATGGTGTCAGTAAGCTGGTGGGCAAAGCTCCTTGTGTGCCTGTGCAGGGAGGCCCACAGAAGCTGGAACAAAGCCTCCTCATTCAGGCCAAAGAAGTGCAAGGCTGGATGGGACCAGGCACTACACTGCTGCTGTTTCCTACCTTCCTCAAAGAGCTGCCCCAGCTCCTGATGCAACCACAACTGTAGGTGGTGGAGAACAGCAAGGTAGAAGAGGGATGCCGAGACATGTGGGAGACGCTCACCAGACCCCGTGGCTGATGGCAGGGGTACTGCAGTGCTATGAGGACTGGGGGCAGTAGGAGCTCCTACTCTCAGGTGGAACATGTCTGATAGTGCTGCAAGGCAATGGAGACTGGGGACAGCTAAGTGCTCAGGAGATCATGCGTTAAACTTTCCGTGAGTTTGATACAACACATGAGTTTGATCACAGCTCCCTGCAGGGGAGATCACTTGAGCACAGTCCATAGCAGGGACACCTTTTCCTGCAGCCAGCTGTGCTGAGGAGCACCTGTACCAAAACGTCTCCTTTTCCTCCTTCTCTAGATCACTCACATCCTCACAGTAGAACAACATAGACCATAGTCTTGTCCATTCTTTTTAGTTTAGATTTGGGGTATTTTTTAAATTCCTTTAAAAATGAAAGCTTTCATCAGTAAGTACAACTTCACCCATTTTGCAGTTCCAGTCGCTGTACTCACCTTCAGCCACTGGAGGTGGCTGTCCTCCCACTGATGGCCAGAGTGTGGAGACTGGGGGCAGCTCAGTATCAGAGACTTCCTCCTCTCAGGTGGAACATGTCCGATGGTGCCCCATGGGGTGGAATGACACACCTCAATGTTGTAATCCCTCCACAATGAGTGCAGGATGGAGGTCACCCTCCTCTTGCAGAGGGGGCACTCAGGCTTGCTCCCAGCCCACTGCAGGAGGCACACTTAGCAGAAGCAGAGCAGCCATGGCAGTACATAGCTGGCCTCCTCCCAGCTGTGCAGGGGGGTGAGAGAGCAATTGTCCAGCTCCATGCCCATGCTTCCCATGCGCTGTGGGGTCTGGGGGCAGCTGGGGGTGACAAACTGCTTCACTGCCTCCCAGTGACACTGCAGCAGCAAATGTCATGCTAGAAAAACGAGGCCATAATTGTTGTCTGGCCCTAGGATGAATGGAAGCAATGCCCACGTCCCTCATGAAGGAAAACCTCCCCGCTCCCCAGATGGAGTTTTCCCCTCCCTGATAAGTTCTGCTGCTGCAAGACTACTGAGTGCCCTGGCTGCCTGAACAGAGAGCCCTATTTTGCAAATGATTCACAGGGGGTACAGACTGAAAGACACTGATCTCACAAGGATGGCAAATCCAGTTATACTAGGGCTCTCTGTAAGCAGGAGACTTGGTGCTGCAATATCTCACTTTGAGCCTGCAAATGCAGACAGCCGGAATCCAGGGGCTTTGCTGAAGTCCATCTGCTTTCTGAACTCCTCAGCTCTTAATCACATTTCAAAATTCACTTTTCCAAGTGAATTCTTGGAAATGCCTGGGTTGCTTTGTGCCACACACAACCATTTAACCATGTCATCTGGCAAAAATGAGCATGTCTGACAACTAAATATACACCCTGCAGTCTAGAAAACATAACTTACTGCACTCCTGAGCTGTAACCAGGCTCTGAACTCTTGGGATCGCTGCTCAAACAGGCTTCATCAGTGCAGTGCAGGGACCTGAAGATGTATTTCTCTCACAGGCTGTTGTCAAGGAAGGAAACAGCAAGAACAAGATTATTGTGCAAGTCTGTCATGCTCCTCCTCTCCCATGTCCACCTGAACTGTGCTGCCACTGCAAAAGGCTTTCCTGGAGAAGATAAAACCAGGCCCTTCTGGCTGAGATCCTACAGAGAGGATGCACTGCTGCCCCTCAGCTCTGAATGGGTTCATTGCTCAGTCCCCCTCTCCTACAGAAGCAGATGACATGAATACAGAAACCAGGATTTTTCACCAAAGAGCTGGGAGGCAGACCTTTTCTCTCATTGCCATTTCCCTGTGAAATCTGAGATGGACTGCTGCAGACTGGGGCTTATAGACAAGGTCCATATCAAAGCTCTACCTACTGGTTCAGGCTGTGTACTGACCTTGTGATGTTATGTGACTTGTTCCTCTTTGTCTTGAGCTTGCTTCTCCTTTGGGTCACATCAGTACAACTCAGCAAGTTTGGAGCTGGGCATCCTTCCTCTGTGGATGGGTTTATCTGCAGGTGAGCCAGCTCTTCTTCCACCACCTCTCCCAAAGCTTGCTGCTGAGTTTGCCCAGTTAACCCTTCTAGCACTGACTTGACTTCCAAGCCAAACCTCAGCACCTCATGCTGTGAGCCAACAGAGATAAAGGACAATTAGCCACAGCCACACTTTAACAGCTGAGCAAAGAGAAGGGAGGATGAAGAAAACCCTTATAAGGCAGCTAGTGCTGCAAAATGCTTTTTCCCAGGAGTGGTTTGGATGAGTTGTGAGTGATTTGAGGCAGTCTGGCAAATGTGTCAGGTGCTGGAGTGGATATGGTCCATTGTTCAGAAGTTATGTCACGAGGGATTCACCATGCATGCCAAGCTGCAAGAGACCACTCACTGGGTTCAGCTCCTCTCCAAGGAAGGTGGATGACACCAGGCCACACATGCGCAGGCGAAGCAGCCTTGCTGGTGAGGCTGGGGATGCTGGAGGATAGGAAGGTACTGCAGGATGTGAACATCTGGCTGGTTAGGCAGGGCGCTGGGCTGGGATGACCCCAATTATGCTGGGTGCTGGGGTGAGGAAGCTGGGGAAGTGAGCTATGGAGGGGTCCGCTGCTGGTGCAAAGGGAGGCAGATGGTGACAGGAGGGTCTGCATGAACTAGGGATCTCATGGCTCCCCACTCCTGCAGGCAGCAGATGCCTTGTGGGTGGGTTGAGACGACAATGGAGCTGCCACCTGAGCTCTGCATGCTCCAATGGCACATGGAACAGAGCTGTACAACAAAAGCAAGGTGCAAGGAGCTCCAGCCCTGTCAGGCAGGCATGCAGTAGCCCCTCGTCCCCAAGGGCTGAGGCTCTTGACACTTCAGCCCCTGCTCTGTCCTTTGCCCACACAAGGAGAAGCATAGAAGTGTAGGGCACTGTACCAGAGCTCGGCTGGAAGAGCGATTTCCTCTCCTTAGGTACTGGGGTCTGCACCACTGGGCACGGTGGAAGCTCAGCTGTTGAGGTAGCACTGCCAGACCCCAGCCCTGCTGACAGGCACTCAGCCAAGATGGGGTTTGTGCTCATGTGCAGTGCTCCTGGAGTCAGCCTTGGCCATCCTAGCCACGTGGCAACCCTATCCTCCATTGACCTCTGAGTTACTGAAACGCTGTCTGAAATGCAGCATCACTTTGTGTCACGGCCCCAAGCCCCATCCCTCCCTCCAGGCCTTGACCACCAAGAGCAGCTGGAGAGACAGTTTCCCGTGATGCTTGCACGGCGTGGTGCGGAGGCAAAGGAGTCCTTCCCCGACTTTGAAGGAGAATCACAAAATCACAGAATTGTTAGGTTTGGAGAGGACCTCTGGAGATTGTCTAGTCCCAACCCACTGCTGAGGCAGGGTACCCTAGAGGGTTCCACCAGGAACTCATCCAGATGGGTTTTGAAGGTTTCCAGTGAGGGAGACTCCATGTAACAGGTGGTGAACCTCAGGACGCAGCCCTGAAGCATACACTCCAGAGGGACATGAGGCCTCGGGATCTTATCTATCCTATTTCCCATCGCCACATTTCTTTTCCAAATTAGTGTCCACCTCCCTCTTTCCCTGTGTGCTTCTTTCCTGGTCTCCATCCCTTTTCTTCTCTGTTTCTCCCCCACTTCCTGGTTTTTCCACTCTGCCCCTCTGTTTCCCAGTTTCTCTTTCTCCTACTGCTAGGTCCTTAAGCTTGTTTCTGTATCCTTTTTGTTTATTTTCTTAGTCCTTCATTTCCCTGTCCCCACAGTTTTTCTTTATCCGCGTCTCCCTTTTGCTCTCTCCACCTCCTCCTCCTCCGCGTCACTTACTTCATTCTCTCTATCCCCACTTCTTGTCTCACCATCCCTTTTCCTCTCCCGGTCCCTCCCTTCCACTCTCGGACACATTCCGCACTCCTCGATCCCTACTCTGCTCCCTCTCTCCCTCTCGTCCCGGGNCCGGTGCTGCCCGTGCATCGCGGCCGCCGCCTCCCCCCGCCTCGGCAGCCCGAGCCGCCGCCCTGTTCCCGGGACCTGCGCGGCACCGCTGCCCGTCCACGGCGGCCGCCAGCACGCCGAACACGGCCGCGGTGAGCGCGGCCGCCTGAGGCGGCACCGTGAGGAGCCGGCCCTGCTGCAGCGGGAGCACGCTGAGGAGCTGAGGGACGGCGGCAGGATGTCCTCTGCTGGCGGGAGCAAAGGCGTGCCCGGAGATTGTCCCTGCAGCGGCGAGCCAGCCCATCGCCACACGTGCGGTCAGTTTAAAAAGGCTCCTCCACTAGACTCGGGGTTCTTGGTGATCCCTGGGCACACGCAAACCGGCTCTGCTGCCCCCGGAAAAGCCCGAACCAGCCCCAGAGCCTCGAACACCCAGAGCTCTGCTTGAGGCCCCAAAGACTGAGCCTCATATAATCAACAGAAACACAGAATGTTCTGAGTTGGAACAGACCCATGAGGATCATCGAGCCCAACTCCTGGCCCTGCACAGCACCATCCCCAAGAGTCACACCATGTGCCTGAGAACATTGTCCAAGAGCTTGTTGAACTCTTGTCAGGCTCATGCTGTGACGACTTCCCTGGGGAACCTGTTCCAGTGCCCAGCCACCCTCTGGGTGAAGAACGTTTTCCTAATATCCAACCTAAACCTCCCCTGACACAAGTTCAGGCCATTCCCTCAGGTCTTGTGACTGGTCACCAGTGACATCAGTGCCTGCGCCTCCACCTTCCCTCATAAAGAAGTTGAACAATAGGGTGAGGTTTTACCTCAGTCTCCTCCAGGCTGAACAGACCAAGCGACCTCAGCCACTCCTCATACGGCTTCCCCTCAAGGCTCTCTTCAAGGCTCTTCACCATCTTTGTAGCCTTCCCTTGGATGCAAGAGCCTCAGGACCCCAAATCCCTGCCTAAGTCCAAAAACCTCTTAAGTTGCCCCAGGGCCCCAAAACATCCGCAACCCTCCTGTAGTCCCCTCCCTCTGAACCTTGCTCAGCAGCTTCCCCCCACCCTACCTAAAAGCCCCCAAACACCCCCTAAATGCTCCCAAACACCCCATCCCCATGCCAGCAGCTCAAAACACTCTTAAGTCCTTCTCCAGGGTACCTCCACTTACCTCCATAGCCTACCTGAGTATCTCCAGTATTCTCCAATCCTGTCAGAGTATACTCCCAAAACAGCTTTCAATGTGTCCAAATACCTTCAAATGGTCCTCTGAATGGGACCTGGAGAATGTCATCCAAGTGTCATGAATACCTGTAAACCCTACCCAATTACTCCCAAAACCCTACAAACCTGCCACATAGCCCCCAAAGTTCCAAACCCCTCCTTCTGAACCCCTGAAAATCCATCTTCAAAGACCCACTGTTGCCTGGCGTATCCTGGCTGCCCTCTGGCCAGATGCCGGCTCCTCCGAGCCCCTATTTAAGGGGTGCCACTGCAGGGCAAAGTGTGGCTGGATCACACCTGAGGCGAGGCGGTTCCGGGAGAGGAGCAAGCAAGGCGCATTGAGGAGACAGGCACAGGAGGCGAAGGGTTGTGGGAGCGGGTCTCCCTATGGTCTCCGTTATTGAGGGACGAGGTGAGGGGTTCTGGGAGGAAGAGACGGAGGGAGAACTCCGAGGGTCTGGGGGGTCTGCACCTGGTTTTTGAGGGAAGCCCGAACTGGGAGGGGTCCAGGGTTCCAACCAATAGGAAAATGGGCAAGGGGAGGGTACAGGGGTCCAGGGTCCAATAAAATTTTACAATGGGAGGGTACAACAAATAACAACCAATGTGGCGTCAAACATAACAGAACTTTCTGGAGGAGTGGGTGGGTCTCAAACCTCAGTACCGCCTTCAGGATCCTCCCCAAATGAGGAGTCCCCAGCCTCTGAGGTGGAGCCTGCATGACTGACAGCTGCAATTACTGAGGATGAGCCCCACAACCCCCAAACCGTAATTTCCTACAAACACCCTGTAAACCTTTTTTGTAGTCCACAAAACATCCGTAAGTGCTTCCCAGGAGCCACTGAAACTGCAAGCTTGTTCATGGCCCCCAAAATTCCCATATCCTGTGTCCAGGTCTCCAAAGTCTTAAACACCCTGAAACCTTACTCTTGGGCCAGGAATACACCTCAAATCAAATCCAACTGCCCCCAAAGACTCATCTAAAATGTCCACAAAAAAACCTGAACCCTAAACCCTCCCAAGATTTTCTCAGACTTCTCCAAGTCCATACCAAAGGGTCCATAGACTGTCTTGCCAAACCCCAAATACACCCAAATGTGCCATAGCTCTTGCTGGCTCCCCAAGACTCCATACTCTGCCCAATTCTACTCAAAGAACCCAAAATTTGGGTTCTTTGCTACAAGGTGGATTATCTGAATGGACTGCTTTCAACACTGAGGTGTGCTGCTTTCCCACAAATTAGGCTCACAATGGCCATAAAGTTTTACAACTACCTGGCAGGTTCTGTGCAACCTTTCCTTAAGTAAGCTACTAGCTTCACACTGAAGGATTTTGCACGCATCCTGCTACCCCAGGACAGCTCCTCTGCCTCCCCACCCACTACAATTTTATCCACCAGCCAAGAAAAGGCGAGGAAAACAAAGGCTTGAATAAATTATATCCATCATTTGGGCCTTTCTTTTTTCATTTGCCTGTTCTGCACGTTCACCCACTGATGCTGGTTGCTGCGCCCTCAGTCAGAGGGGACACAGTGTCCTTCCCGCAGACGTCACTGCAGGGCCGCTGCCCATGGATTCTTGCGCTGCTTCCTCAGAGGAGGAAATGCATTACAGCCCGCTCGATGTCTAAACTAGCGTTGCCCAGGAGCAAAGAATAAGAGAGTAGTCTTTCGTAGGCGTTCCAAGACATTTATTTACTGAAGGGTCCAGGGACAAAAGGCAAGGAAAATGGAAGGGTCCAGGGTTCTTATACTCAAGGAACAAGGGGTGGAGAGAAAGGAAGCAACCAATGGGGCACAAACAGATGGGTGGAACCAACTACCCAGCAACCAATGGGGATAACAAAGAGACAGGAGCTAGAACTGGGAGCCAATAGAACATCGACCTGTACACAACTTTCTAGAAAGGGGGTGGCAGCTTCAGGCCTCTGTTTGGCCCTTGTCTCCGCCCTTGGGTCTATCCTCAGACCCGCCCTCATCCAACCATTTGAGGGCTAGGTTCCGGTGGGTGTCTGATTGCCACAGCCCATTAATGGGCTGGGCCACCGCAGCAACCCACTTCTCTTTCACTGCAAGCAGGGACAGGACTTTGCATTTCCCCTTGCTGAATTTCTTGGGGTTCCTGCCTTGGCAGGGTACAACCCTGGGCTGACGCAGAGAGGAGCAGCAAGTCGTGACTCCAGGCAGAAGGAGGGATTTGGGCGCTGCCGTAGTGAGGATGCAGCGGGCAGTGCAGGCTGGTGGGAGAGCAGAGCCCTGGGATGTGGGGCACAGGGTGCACTGAGGAGGAGGACTTGTGAGGGTGATTGGTGGGGCATGGGCTGACCGTGGAGTTCCTCTGGCTGGAAACATCTGCCCTGGGATCAACTGCAGAAATGCAAACCTGGAGCAGGGTCCATTATTTTTGTGTTAGATCTGGGGTTTTTTTAAATTTGTCTATAAATGAAAGCATTCACTAGTAAGCACAACTTCACACATACTGCAATTCCGGTTGCTGTGCTCACCTTCAGCCACTGGAGGTGGCTGTCCTCCCACTGATGGCTGTGGTGTTTCTGTGCAGACCAAGGGCAGCTAGGTATCTGGAACCTCATGCTCTCAGGTGGAACATGTCCGATGGTGTCCTCTGGGGTGGAATGACATACTCCTCAAAGTTATAATCCCTCCACAATGAGTGCAGGATGGAGGTCACCCTCCTCTTGCAGAGGGGGCACTCAGGCTTGCTCCCAGCCCACTGCAGGAGGCACACTTAGCAGAAGCAGAGCAGCCATGGCAGTACATAGCTGGCCTCCTCCCAGCTGTGCAGGGGGGTGGGAGAGCAATTGTCCAGCTCCATGCCCATGCTTCCCATGCCCTGTGGGGTCTGGGGGCAGCTGGGGATATCGAGCTGTTCCACCACTGGTGCTGCAGCAGTGTGTGTCAAGCTAGAAATGGGAGAGAGGCCACAGTTGATGTCTGGCCCTAGGAGGGATAGAAGAAATGCTCACGTCCCTCATGAAGGAAACCATCCCAGCTCCCCAGTTTGAATTTTCCCTTCCCAGGTCACTTCTGCTGCTGTGAGAGTGACTCCTGAGTGCCCCAGCCAGGGAATATCCTCTGATGTCTCTGAGGCCAGGCACTGAGAGCTGCACCAACCAACTCCCTGAGCACCATACCACTAAACAACAACAGCTTTGCACGACACTCCTTTCTGGCTGTGGCAGCATTGCCTTTGGCTTAATAAAAGCGTTTGGGAAACTCTCTCTAGCCCACAGGCAACTACCAAAAGGTCTTAAAATTGCTGTGGAGTGACAGAGTGAGAGACTTAGGCAGGGGATGCTTATGCTTCAACTGTTTGATTTTCGGATGTGTAACTTGCTCAGTTCTATGTTCTTTTCTTTCTCCTAAAAGCAGGGGAGGAGCACACATTTGGGGGGAGGCTGGGCAATGAACTCCCTCGGCCACATCTGGAGCATCAGCAGGATTGTGCTGGGTGTGCATAGTCTGTGTTCTTGGTGCAAACAGTAAGCACCAAGTCAGAATAGGTGGGAAGTGCTGTCTTTTCTCACTGTGGGCAAAAAGGGTCCATGGGAGTGAAGACTGCTGGACAAGGAAGGGAGGGAAGAGACAAAGCAGTGTGCATTCAAGGGCTACCCATCCAAATAGAGGAGCTGCTGCTTTAGCCACAGGAGCTTTGACCGTTGTGACACCATGGTGGAACCCAGGCAAGTCTGGTGACTATCAGCAGAGGAACAGCTTTAGATTGACTCCCCAGCTCCCTTGCAGGCTTGTTGGTGGGACTGGTCAGGAAGTCGACATCTCTGAATACACCTTCAAGACACTTGTAATCTCCTGCATCCTGCATGGTGTGGAGTCACCACCTCCTCCTTGGGGAGTAGAGCCCCTCTGCCCAGCTGAAGACTCTGCCCTGTTGCAGATGGACAGCCCACCCATCCTGGATGACAAAAGCTGGGAGGACAAAGCCTGCCTCTGTCAATACCCCGGCTGACCTAAGCAGCCCCAGCCTGAGTGCTTTTGCCTTGTCCGTGCTGACACTGAGCACTGTCCATCAGCAACCCTTCCTCAGCCCCTCCAAGTCTCCCCTTTGCTTACCGCACACTTCCAGAAATAGCAGCCCCTGAGTGGGATGGGACCTTCCCTTTTCCACTCACAACTTGCTTGGCAAGGAAGCGACAGGTTAAGATGAGGTTGTATGGTGAGTACAGAAGCATCTTTCATGGCTTCTTTTCCTTTGTTTCCTCAGTGTCAGACAAGGCTCAGTGAAGGCTGTCAGGTTTCTCACTGTCTCCATGTTGTTTCCCTCACATGTTCCCACCTCCTCCTCTTCTCTGGATAGAATTAAAACTGCACCACCACCTTTGTTTTTCTTTCTTCTTAACTATGTTATCACAGAGGTGTTAGCATCATCTCAATTTTCATAATTAGGCCAGCCTTGGTCAGCAGCATGTCCATCTTCAGAGCCATCAGGGATTAGCTCTGCCAGACATGGTGGAAGCTTCCAGCAGCTTCTCACAGAAGCCACCTCTGTGGCCCCCCCACTACCAAAAAACAGGCCATGTAAAACCAACACAGCTTTTCTAACTTGATCCCTGGCAGTTCGGACAATCTCTCTGCACATGTCCCAGGCTACTTGTGCTTGCCTCCATCCTCTGTGTGTTTCCTTGTTGTGTTTGAGTTTGTCCAGGGGTTCCTTGAGCAGGGGTTCATCTAAGCAGGCCTTCTGGCATTTTTTGCCTGACTTCCTCCTTGCTGAGGTGCATCACTGCTGAGCTTGAAGGAGGTGATCCTTTGTCTTGGGGTGACTTTATGCTGAGAGCATGGGACTCTTAATCCCAGGGTCATGGGTTCAAGCCGCACATTGGGCGCCACTTAGTATTTGTGCTGGTTTGGGACAAATTCAGGGAAACGTCCAAAGGGAACATCTCCACCAAGGAAGGCAGGTTACAGCTGCCCCTCTCCCACTAGGTTTGGGAAAAAAATATTTTCCTCGGAGGAATGTGAAAGAGAAAATAAAAACTATTTATTGAACAAACACACAGAAAAAGAATAATAATAATGCTAAAATGATAAAAATCTCTC
>VXAZ01002274.1:1071883-1151486 GCA_013399875.1 Gymnorhina tibicen | reverse complement strand
TCTCCCGCGACCCTCCCCGACACCCCCGCGCCAATGTGGTGGCCGGGGAGGGGGCGGCAGGGCCGGCAGCGCCAGTCGCCACCATCCCCGGGCCTGTCCCTCGCGGCCCCGGAAACTTTCAAATCGCCCGCCTCCCGCTGAAGGGACGGGGGTGGCCGCCTTACGGCAGCGGGGCCCGGCGTATCTACCGCCCCCTCAGGGGATCGATATAGGCAAAGTGTATTTATGTAAGGCCGGGTTAGGAGAGACAAAATGGTCTCTGAACACAGCGGAGCAGCGCCGGGCCGGGCTGAGGGAAGGGCAGCGGCGGTGGCGCCTCAGCCGCGGCAGGGCTGGGGCGGCCCCGGGTGCCGGCACAGCCTCACGGCACGGGTGGGTGCTGCGGTCTAAGATTCCGGGGAATCTTCCCGCGCTTCCCACGCTTCCCAGTCCTGCCCGCAAAAAATAAGCTCTCTGCAAGCTTGTGAAACAGCCCACTTAAGAAAAAAAAGGTACTTTTTTTTTTTTTTCATTCAGCCTGAGGCACCTCCCCAGCGGTTCAAAACGCGCACAAAGATTCGCGGGGAGCGCTCGCGGGCACTGGGGCACGGGGAGCCGGGATCCTGGGATCCCCTGCGAAACAAAACTGCCGGAGCCCCCGGTGCTGCGGGAATTGGAGTGGGGGATCCCCTGAGTCCTGGCTGGCCCCAGCAGGAAGGCAGCGCGGCGGTGCCCAGCTGCGGTGCTGCTAACCCGGCGATTCACCAGCGTTTTACGAGGGAAGGAAAGGAAAGGTGTAAGTAATCCTGGCGTTGATTAAAGCATTAAGTAGCCGAGTGCGCTGTACCTGGATTTCATGAATGCGGCCGAAACCGTCCTTCCAGAAGAACTCGTAGAGGTTGTAGAGGGTGTTGGGTCCGGGCATTTCGTGCAGGCTCTTCACCCTGCCCAGGCGGCGCGGGGGGAGCTCCAGGGGAGCTCCGCGCCCCTCGCCTTTGTTCCCCGCCGCTGCCCGCGGGCTGCTCCGCACCTCCAGGGACTGGCTGCTGCACAGCCGGGACAGCCTGGGAAATCTGCTGCTGGCAAAAAGCGCCTGGTAAAAGTACGTCCTCTCACATTCAAGTGTCTGCTTGCATTTCATCGTCAAAACTCTGGTGAAGAAAGACATGTCTTTTAATTTCAGAACGGTCCACTTTGCTCCTGCAGCTGTTTTTTATTTGGTTGCTTTTTCTTCAGTGCCTGCTTTAACTTGTACAAGCAGCACTTCTCTGTGGGGATAAGAAGTGAGCAGAGTCCTCAGGTAGGTGCAAAAGGGTGCTCTTTATTGCGAAAAATCAGGCCTTTTTAAGCAACTAGGCCTTTATAAGTTACATATTTTCAAAGGGCAACAAATATAATTCAACCAACCACCATAAACCATGATATGAGCATGTGACAGTTACATAACTTGTTTTTTACAGTTACGTAACTTGCTTTCTACCCCTGTTCCAGCTGAGTCATTTCCAGAATCCTTTTCTACTTAGCCGAAGTACAAGGAGTCAGCCATAATTTTACAAAGGCTGTAAGGCTTTGCCTGTGCATCTCCCCCTTCTTTGTTTACATGTTCTCTTGCTAAAACAACCTGTACTAATAAAGCCATTTTCTTGTTAAGGCTACTATCAATCATTTGTTGCACACAAGACAAAATACATGGGATGCATATCACAATCAATAAAAACACACCAAAGATAACTATGCCATACATTACTAAACATTTAAGCCACTACCCCGAAGCCGAGGTTGTCGATCAATGAAAACATCCCCCACCAACCAACCTCATTGTGCTGCTGTAGCTGCTTAGTAAGCTGCTTAAGATTACTAATACTCTTGTGAATGGATTCTGAATGATCACTTAAGTTCATGCAACACGTGCCGTTAAATTCTTCACATCCGTGGCCCTGAGCCAACAGCAAAAAGTCAACGGCTGCCCGGTTCTGCAGTGTTGCATGTTGCACTGATTTTACGTCCTTTAGCATAGCTGAAAGAGCGTCACTAGTGGCATTAGCTTTAGCTTCCTTTGCAAGCCAGCAGCCAAGCTTGTTTAAGGAAGCCAAGGTGTGAGCAGTACCAGCTGACGGTATCAAGCTGCCAGAGATGTGCTCAGCAGTGTTCCAAAAGGTTACCTTTGGATCGCATTTCTCGTTAAGAACACGTGCTGTGCCTAACCCGATGCTGCGCTGCAGTATTTAAAGCAGTCTGATTTGGATGAAACAAGGTTAGTTGGCCAGTGGTACATGGTCCCCCAACAGCTTTGCCTGGCATACCTTTCCAGACACGCTCTCTGCATATTAGGAACAAGTCTGAAGGGAGAGCAATAGTGCTGATGCCAGATGCCAGTTGACTTTCCAAGGTCCGGTTGCACCACAAGGAAGCGTTACTAAAAATACCTTTAGGAGAGACATCAAAGTTAACACTGTTCATATAAATGTTAGGTGTACAATCGATGTAGAAGCATAGCGAAGCACACAAGGTCCCTAATGTATTTAGTTCTTATGGCTGCGAGGCCAAAGCCAGAAAGTCATGCATCCTTCTCGGATCTTTGTACCATGTTTCATCCCATCCTGCAGTCTTTCGCCAGGTGTCCTGGCACCACCACCTGGGCTGCAATATACCTGGTGCCGTGCAGTTTTGTTGCACAGTTTCATGATACAGCTTACCAAAACACTTCTGGTTGTTTTGGGTACCCTTACCAGGCATGTGCAGAAAGGATCACTGGGGCTTGCCGTAGAGATGCACACAGTATCAGTGCGCATAGCATTGGCAAGATGTGCCATCCAGTGTAGGGGGTAAGGTACTTGCAGTGCTCTCACCAGTCAGGATGATGCAACAAATGGTCGCACACACCGTAAAGGAACCCATTTCACGTGGTGACCTGTGGAAACAAGCATAACCCCTATCCCACATTAACAAATCTACAGGTCCTGCCCACTGCTCTGTTAACAGGTCCTTTACCATCACTGGAGGCCCAGGACGAGCCCTTGTATCGAAAGAATAGTGCCNTACTTGCAGTGCTCTCACCAGTCAGGATGATGCAACAAATGGTCGCACACACCGTAAAGGAACCCATTTCACGTGGTGACCTGTGGAAACAAGCATAACCCCTATCCCACATTAACAAATCTACAGGTCCTGCCCACTGCTCTGTTAACAGGTCCTTTACCATCACTGGAGGCCCAGGACGAGCCCTTGTATCGAAAGAATAGTGCCTTTCACATGCTGTTTGGCCAGCTGCATCTCGATTTAGAAAATTAAGAACATAGAAAACTTTTGCTAACCTGTCATGGGGACACTCCAACTCCCCCTTCGTTTGTGAAGCATAGTTTTCAATGTTCTGTGGGCATGTTCAATGATAGCCTGCCCAGTGGGAGAGTGGGGGATACCTGTGTTGTGGGAGACACCCCATTGCTGTAAGAACTGGTGAGTCCATTCAGAAGCATAAGCAGGCCCATTGTCCATTTTAATACTTTCAGGAAGGCCTAAAGTAGCAAAGCATGTGAGCCAGTGCTGAGTGACATCACAAGTCTTCTCTCCTGTATGAGTGGTTGCCATTAAGAAGCTTGAGAAAGTGTCAACAGTTACATGAATGTATTTTTCAATGACCAAATTCTGGAACATGAGTAACATCAGTTTGCCAGACAGAATTGGCAGTCAGGCCTCGAGGACTGGCACCCTCTGCCAAAGGAGCAGGAGCAACTCCACGGCAAGAAAGACACGACAGCAAAATGTTGCAAAGCTTGCGAGGAGGTTAATTGAAACTGCTTGCATAAAGAGCGTGCATTCTGGTGAAAAACGTCATGAGATCGCTTAGCCTGAGCAAACTTACTTGGCACGACAGTGATACCTGCACAGTTATTACCTTCTGCAATAGGTCTGGGTAAACCTGTATGAGAACGAAAGTGTAGCACATAAAAGTCATGCTGTCGGTTGTTAATCAGAAGCCATAGTGTTTGCAGTTCTGTAAATAAAAGTGGTTTATCAGCATATTGCAAATAGGCAGATTCTAAATGAAAAAGTACATTAGCAGCATATGCAGAATCAGTTACAACATTGAGTGGTTAGTGTGAAAACAATTGAAAGCATAGCGGATAGCAGCTAACTCTAAAATTTGCACTGAGGCATTTTGCCATGTCAGAACCCTTTTATGCCATTGGGCAGAGTCACCCTTGCACCAAACTACTGCAGCTTTGCTGGTTCTGCTGGATGCATCCATAAAAACAGTCAGTCCGTCATCAGGGGTCATACTGCAGTGGCGTTTTTTATATAAGGGGAGGCTACTCACCTCCATCCACAAGCGATGTGAAGGGTAGTGAATAGACAATTGTCCTGAGAAGTCTGCAAGTGCCATCTGAAAGTTAGTGTCCTCTGACAACCATGACACGTTCTCTTTGTTCGCAGCACATAGATTACATGTGGGTCTTGGTCACTGAGCATCTGCAGCCACTCTCTGCCTTTCACAATCAACTGAAAGTACACTGACAGTCCACAGAGTCCACAGTCTTTGTTGCTGTATGAGGTAGAAATAGCCACTCTAACACATGAAAGGGATCGTTGTCATCAGCAAACCACTGAAACGAAACTGCAAAATGTTGAAATTTACTAGCTACTATGGCAAGAGACATGGGTTTATCAGGGTCCCATCTCCAGCCTTGGTGCTTTTCCAGTGCCTCGGCTGGAGAGAGTAAATGCACCAGTCTGCCACTTGCTGCTACAGCCTGGAGTATCAGTAGGCAGTAATTACCATACTTAATCATATCAAAGTAATGAACTCTAAAGTTTGAATACCAAGATGCTATCACTGATGCAAGGAGTCATTCATACCTCATAGAATTATTATGCTTTACTTGATGCTGAATGTACTGCATCCCACACAGACATTACTTAGAAGAATGAGATTAGTCACGATTTACGACACAAGAACTACAGTGCTGTCCTAAATCCAGCTACTACTAGTAATTCCACAATTCCAGGGACTCAGTATTAAGCCATTTGTATTTAGTAGGTTGTGGTTTCTTTCCAGTTTATGAAGGGTGGATAGTAGTTTCAAAGCAA
Source organism: Gymnorhina tibicen (assembly GCA_013399875.1). Taxonomy (NCBI): domain Eukaryota; kingdom Metazoa; phylum Chordata; class Aves; order Passeriformes; family Artamidae; genus Gymnorhina; species Gymnorhina tibicen. The sequence continues at coordinate 1,146,419 of VXAZ01002274.1, read as the reverse complement.
TTCATAAAGCTTTTTAAGAGAGAATTATGTAGAGGAACACTGCCTGACTTGCTCAGATAAACCTCTGTCACAGGCCCCTCCCATTATACTAAATTACCATTTTGTTACTAACTATTACCATTAGAGCTGGTCCAAACTACTATCAGAAGTAAATAGTGCTTTAAACTGGGGAGAGGAAATCAGCACCAGAATACTGCACCATTATCTCTTCTATATAAGCCACTCGAACACTGCCATGGCTGCTTCCAGGTTGTGAGGCAGAAGACTCAGCACAAGAGAAAGAACCACGTGTTACAGCGTAGGGCTCAGAGCCTAAACAAAGTTTAAATTGAAGCAGATCAGTTCCCTTTTAAAAAATTACCTGATTCTGACACAGAGACCAAAACCAGGCACCATCAGTTCTCAATTATGCTTCCAGTATTTCTGCAGTCTCAATTTGTGACTCTTTGCTCATAAGAAACAGAATTCAGTATTCTTCTGAAGCATGTTTGTCATACAACCAGGACAGCTGTACCATGCATGCTCCTTCCAGTATGGTAAAGATTTATACCAACCTATTTTGAACCAACAGAGGCTGTTCCTAAAGCTTTACAAACAATCAGCAAAATAACACCTCTTAATACAACACCAAGTAGCGTGCTACATTATTAAGCAGATGTTATTTAGAAAGCATTCTTCTGCCACAAACCACCACCATTTCTCCCATAATTTTCTAGAATTATACTGCAGTCTTCATTAAAAACAAACAAACTCAGGAATCTTTCCTTCACACATTCTTCCAACTCACCTTGTGAGAAGTCAAAATGCTTTTTGATTCAGTAATAACTTCTGTGGTGACAGTGCACTGTTTAGCAGTTACGAAGGTTTTATTGCATGGTTAATAAATAGAACATAAATAACAAGAGAAACAGCTTTTATTTGAGCAGCTTCTCAACAGTAGCAAGAAAAATGAGGAAAACAAGCACAGAATTTTTTTGTATTTACTACTAATGCTCTCCTTGGGTTTAATTTGGAGAGAGTCCCTCTTTCTTCTTGTCTTCAACTTCTAAAATATTTCTGACCAATTTGTTAGAATTTTAATACAGTTGAAGTCACAAGTATAAATTAGCTCTCGGTTTAAAAATATAATGTAAAGTGCTCCTCTTGGGATTTGTTCAGCTCACTGAATGATTTTATTTAAACATTTTGAAAAACAGTATATTGTTGAGCAGACACAATAATCAGATAAATACTTCAAACATCAGTACAAACTTCATTTACAAAACCTTTTCAGGACTCTTCTGAAAAAGGATCTTCAGCTGATAAAAATAAAATCTATTAATTACCCTGAAAACCAGACAAGTACTTCTCTTGAACGAAGAGGCCTGTATGCTTCTGCCCTCTGGGCATGAGGAAATGAGGGCATAAGTCAAGGAGCCGGTGCCACACAAGAAAGTATGTGCTGTGACATATTTGTATCTTAAAGTTTTTAAAAATATTTTCATGGTAAGATTTAGTTCCTTCTCTGCTTTCCCATTCACCTATGAGAGCACATACATTGGTAAGTAAATATGTGGCGATACAGATGCATATAAAAAAGTATCTTAAAGGACCTGTCATAAATTTCAACTCCACCTTTTCAGCTACAGGAACAAATACATGGATCCACAGTTTCAACAAAACGCCCACGTGAAGATGTCACTTCCGAAAGCGTTTGAACAGGGGGTGGATGTGTTTGTTTGAAGACGCCTTGCTCCGTGAGGAGTGGTATTCCATGTAAACTGTATCATCTGCTCCGGACATGGAGCTCATGGTGCCTGTACGACGGGACACCTGCAAGTACAAGGAGCATAAGCACGTGCTTAGTGTGTGATCAGAGGTTTTAAAAGTATTTTCACTGCATGTGACTTAAAAGGTTTACTTCAAAATCTGTAACAATAGATCTGTTACCTTCTCCTTCAAATATCATGGAGAAAGACATGAATTACATGTCTAATTTCTTCTAAGTGCCCAAAAAGTGAATTATTCCAATAGCTACAGGCTAATGCAGATTAGAAAAATAAATCTGTTCTCTAATGTTTCACAAAGATATCAGGTCATCAATGACACCACCACATTTGGAATTGGATGGAAGTGAAATGGGCCAATTCTGTCCCACCTGTGGTCATCCTTTTCAAAGAATTCTTCATTACCTGAGCTGACTTTGAACCATATTCTCCAGCAACCACTTCCTCCTCAGCATCCAGGTCAGATGCTTGCAGGACTTTCTGGAGAAGCTGCTGCTGTTCTTCTTTGGTTGAAAACGAAAGTTCTTCCTCTTCCATGCCTGCCAGCTTTGTGATTACCTAGGAAACAAGAGCACACTACAAGGTGAGGGCTCTTCCTCCTCACTGTCAGCTATTCAAAACCAAGACAAGGATTTCTGATTCCATATCCTGTTGGAACTGCCTTCAACTTCTATTAATGGTTAGAACAACTTCACACTACAGATAGCACAGATACATATAAAATCTCGTTAAGTGATGTACCTATACATACACACTCATCTCTTGGTCTATTCTAGCTGGAAATGCAAAAGACAAACCTTTGGGGGGAAAAAAAGGAAAAGAAGAAAGAAAAGCTCAAAGCAGAGCATGTCAGCTAAACACTGTTTATACCAGCTTGACCAAGAACTTGACCAAAGCATATATAACTCAGATATGTATTCAGCTTACTGAAAGGTTAGTGTCATGCTGTAAACTCTAGATTTGTCTAGCTTAAGAACCAGTATTTTATATTCAACAAAAATAATCCACTAGCTCTGCAGAAACTGAGAATTTTAGCAAGAAGCATTCAGGACAATGGGGAAAAAACCCTAACAAATTGAGATGTACAGCTGTTGAGAGTGCAGCAACCTGCAACAGAGCATCAGCAGCAGAGCAAAAGGACTCTTCCAGCTTTTGAGTACTTAGACACTGGGTAACTTCAGTTAGGTTTGTTCTTGGAATTCAGTAACTCATCTGGGTAACTGTGGGTGCAGGGCACATGTGACCTACTGGCAATGCAGTACCATGGGCTCTACCAGCTAACAAACCTCCACTTCTGAAGAACTGAAAAGATCTCAAGCTGCTGTTATAAAGCTTTGCAACAGGCAGCTTACTTTCTTAACTAGACGTATTTTGAAAATTTTACAAGAATTTTCCCTGTAGTTAAATGCATTCTGTAAGCATATGACTATACATAACAATCAGTTTTCCCACTGTTCCCAACTTGACAAGGTTTTCAGAAAGACATTCTAATTCAGCCATTGATTATGTAGTGTTTCCCCTCCTCGTCTGTTCTGCTTACCTCTTGGGTCAATACAATTATAAACTAATTACCTTAGCAGTCTCGGCTGGAGCAGATCACAAAAACACTGTAAATAAAGTTAAAGGTAAAACAAATCCATATTAGCTGCCAAGCACTGTTTTTTAAAAATGGGGTAGGGAAACACTGGAATGAATAATCAGTGCTGTGAGCTGTTATTCGTGGCAATTTCTAATTTGAAAAAGGATGTTTCCCTGAGAACATGTCTGAGCCTAAAGAATCCATTCATGGAAGCAATAGGTCCTACATGGCTAAAGGAACACTATGGTCCTCCCTCTTGTTTATTTAGGAGGATATGTGCTATGGTCATCTCAAAAATAAAGAAAAAGGAGTCACAGAAATCAATTTTAAATTGCATTTGCCTGTTTCCAGCTCTGGTTGCAAAACAGTGCTAGCATGATTCATAGAATGGAAAGAAGTCCCACTGCATCATCTTTTAAGCTGTCCAACTGATGCCCTGTTTAAAGTTACCCCCAATTCTTTAATATACAGAGTTCTTCTGCTACTGGTTTAAAATTTAGCTAACCAAAAAAACCAGCTAGCGGTACACTCCAAGCAGTAAATTGTAATAAGGCTGATATCTAAAAAGCAAAGACAAAATACGTGGATTTAGCAAAAAACATATTACTCCAGTTCTCTTTTTGATGAAAGGCACAGAATGGAGCTGTTGAGAGATGACAAGAAGAAAGTAAGTTCTAAAAAAAAGTGAAAACTGTTACCCCTTTAAACTAGTAATGAATTTTTAGTTATTTAGGAACACAATTTCTCAAGGAGAGGACTTTAGCATTGAAATAATTACCTAAAGAAGAGGTAGAGTCTCCATATTTGGAAGACAAAGAAGGCAGATATGCCGGGAATGACATACACATAGTTCATCCTTGCTTGGAATGAAGAAACACAACAGATGTTTTTTTGCAAGTTTATTTCAGCCCTATTATTCTTTGATGCCAGGTATGACTAAGTTTGGCAAACAGAAGAAAATAGATATTCTAGTGTTTTGTTTCTAATCTGCAAGTAAAGAACTGGTCAGCAAAAATATTGTTCCAGATACTCAGCTGGCCACTTGCACTGCTTTTGTCCCACATTACACCAAAGCTCCTAGGACTAAGAGCTCCTTCCTCACAAAATGAAATCCCTCTATTTTAACCGCTTTCTTAGTTCTGGAATCCAAGGCATTCAAATATAAGTAAAGGCATTGCTCTCATCATCCTGGCTATAGCTACACAGATGCATTTGCTGTAATTAGTTGCAGCTTAGTAGGATCTACAACTTTCAGAAGAACACATTCACTACAAAGGGAAACAAAGTTTTCACCTATAAAGACTGTGACATGTCTGTTTCTACAGAGCTCTTTAATGGACTGCTCTTCCCAGAGCAGTGATTTACTCCAGCCCAGCAGTTCAGGGGGATGTCCTGTACCGGTGCCTCACGCAGACAAGCTCTTGAACAGCCAGATGTGGGAGCCTTATTTTTTATTCTCCTTATCAGTGCTTCTCATTGTGAAGGCTTCTAATCAGAGCAGTAAGCTCCAGTTTTGTAAAGGAATAATTTACCTAAACCCAAGAGCTATCATGATACTCTGCTGTCTTTAGCAGCTCAACAGATGAGCATATGGGGCAGTCCATGCGTTAAAAGAAAAATAAATGAGATACACCAGGAAATCTAGAATATAGAGGAGCTTTGGTGAAATGAGATGTTGTGTTTGGAAGATGACAACGTAGCAAAATACTGGTCTGAGACTGGAGCTCACTGGAACTTATTTGCCACTTCTTAAGTTTTGCAAGTCTAAATTGCTGCTGCCCACTCTGACACTCTGAAAAGAACACCCAACACTGCTTTATGCAGAGTCAGTGTGGTAACGTGTAATGGGAGGCCTGCACAGATGGACAACTGAACTGCACAAACATGAACCAACCATGAAGGACCACGCACTGCACTCTGCAGGGTGCCTGGTTTGAAGTTACAGCACTTGCCTTTCTAGAAGCTGTACAAAGCTACCTGTATCTGCCCTCACAATAAAACACATGAGAAAACAATACCAGAGCAGTTCTTGCTTGCGAGAAAAACCTTCATTAATGCATTCCACAACTGGAATTCTGAAGTAGTGGACTGAATACTAACATTAAATAATATGAAAATTACATTCTTAGGCCCCAAGCATAATAAATAGAAGGGACAAGTTACCTTGAAGCTATAACCTTGATCTACAAGAAACCGTTGCCGTTTCGTTGAATATGCCATTTCCTGAGTGTCTTGGGATACAAGGGAATAAAAAAAGGCATTGTATTCCTCTGCAACCATGCCTAGGAGACAAAAGCACTCAGTGATTAGTTCCATTTGGAACACTGCAACAGAAAACAATGGAATAAATACTGAAAACAGGTGTTTAAGTTGGCCCCACAAAAACTATTTGCATTGTTTAGCTGCACCCAGACCTTGCATAAACTGACACAGCATGGGAACTCCTACTTTTGTTCTTAATAACTTGAGGATAGGTGGAAAGACAAAAACAGAAAAGGAAATGTAGACTAACACAATCACACAGGTGCCCTAAGAAGAATCTGCTGCTTTATTCTGCTAGGCAAGGTGAAAGATAAAATTGTTTTTAAGTCTATTAAGTCAAGAAGAAGTGAAAAGTCAAGAGCAAGGACTGCCATGCATGTCAAAAAAGTTCAACAGAAAAAGACAAAGGAAAAGTTTTATCCATGTAAACTAGAGTCTGCAGTGTTTTTGAATTAAAAATGTGAGACAAAGATACTTAGCTAAGAATTAATAGGACTATCTGAAGACCAGCATATACCAGGCTGTGTATAAATTATCTTTTTACACTTACAGTCCTTAAGGTCTGTTACACTGGTAACAGGGTTCTCTTTTAAAATCCAGGGTCTCACCAAGACTTTGTCAATTCACTAACATGGGTTTTGTTTGCATTTTCAAACAAAGCCTCCCCTGTAACAAGCACAAACTGCACATAAAGTAAGTGTGTGCAGAGCTTAAGTCCAAGTAGAAAGTATTTTAAGAACAATTTTTCTAAACAAAAAAAAAATCCTTTGGCCATGTTTTACAAAAACATGCTAGTCAAAAACCAAATCCAATTTTTATAAGTGAGTAGTCTGCAGTATCAAAAATGTGACTTCTACAGGCTTGCTTGTTAGAGATGATTCTTTACAATTTCATGTTGAAGAAGATATCAAAGAATGAAAAAGTGAGAGAACTGCCAAAGAACAAAAAGTCAGTTTTCTTTCTGCTTTTTTTGTCCTTTGGAAGTTTTCTGATCACTAAATTTACTGACCTAGAAGATGCATCATTTTCACTCACTGGTATAAAGGTATATTCTCTTTAACTAAAACATAATGCAAGGACATTATAAAGAAACCTCATGAACATCCAGTTCCTCCTGCTCTAGGATACGATGATCCAAGGCCCAGAGGCCAGCCACCACCTCCTTTACCTTTTTTGGCTCTCAGTACTCGTCCCAGTCTTTGAGCCTCCTGCCTTCGCGACCCACCATGGGATGAAATCTGAATGAGAACATTGGCTTCAGGCAGATCGAAGGACGTGTCCCCTACCTGCAACAGAGCAGCACCCTCTGAGCAGTCTCTTATTTCCATATTTCCCCAGCCAACACTAAAGACAAAGCAACCTTTCTTTGTGAGCTGTGATACGAAGATGTCAAATGCACACCATGCATGTGCAGCTGACTCTTAAAGTTCATTCTGAAGATAGGCACAAGGACACAGTGAATGTACTCACTCACCTTGGAAATGAAAATAGTGTTGATTTTTGGATTGTGCTTGAAGTTTTGTAGAATTTGCATTCTTTCCCCTTGTGCAGTAGGACCATAGATGTAGGGTCTGAAAAGAACACAACATTTGCAAATTAAATAAATTCAAGATTTTTCACTCATTTCCTATGAGGTACTGTCAGAGACTGAAAATAGTTTATGCCTCAAACATTGCTATAAAGTTTTAGGGAAGCTACAACCACAAAAACTCCCTGAAGAACTTTGGACCATAAGTCGAAATGCTGATTAGATTAAAGGAAACCCATTGTTCAGTCAGCTCAGGCTGAGGGAAAGGTATGCATCCACAATAGACCAAAGCCTCCAGCTGAATTTGGGGTGGTGGGGGAGAGCACAGCTCACAGAAGCCAGGTTTACACAGACTCCCCCCAACCGAGGGGGGAGGAGGAGGTTTTTGGGTGCATGGTGTAACCTCTGCTGAGAGGCAATAAACGCCCATCCTCCAATTACACAAACTGGCCCAGCTGTGGAACCCCCAGCCCCACAAAATCCACGAAACATGCATGAGAGGCTTTGCCCCACGGGACTGCAGTGATGCAAGAGACCCAGAGGCTGCTGTAAGAGACTGCCCCCTCCCCCAGGGGGACAGGCCCGGACATGCCTGCCTGGCCTGAGCACATATACCCATCAGATTCCACGCTTTCCTCGTGGGGACCTTCACCACCAAGAAGCCCAGCTGGAAAGGACCAACAGAACATCATTGGGATCCACGGAGTGGTTATTATTTTCCTTATTCTGTCCCTGTCACTTTCTTTCTGTCTCCCCCCACCTATTTTCTACTTCCTTCTTTCTTTCTCTCTCTCTCTCTCTCATATCCACCATCAATAAAACCCATATTATTGTCACTGGCATATGGTCTCGTTTGCACCTTCATTTGGGCAGAGGAATTTCTAAAGAACCTTAATAATAGTAATAATTGGGTCATAACAGGTACCATGGCAGGGAGTGCAGTACACATTTAAGCAGATACGAAAACAAACCAGATTCTGGTACAGATTTCAGTTTACTTTTAGCTTGTTTGGCTCTTCATGGCAGCTGCCCAGGGTTTTGTGGAACCCTCTGCAGCAACCCAGTGAGCCAGAAAGAAATTCTGACGGTTACAAATGTTTTGCAATTACATGCCCCAGTGAAGCTGTGTATCAACAGACTGAATACATTTGCTAAGCTAACATGAAAGACTGAAGGCAGCTGTTAAAATAAAGAGGTTTTTTCTCCTCAAATGTCCTGAGCTAGCACATTGACAGCTGCAACCTTTGCTTCCTATTTAAACACTTGAAAATCCAGGCTTCTCTATCAAGGATACGCTGGGTGTCACAAACAGGCTGCTGGCTGTTGTTCTGGGAAAATTATTTTTGCTTTTAAAGCTAACCTCTTGCCCCTTCTAATACCTTCTGGGCCAACTGAAATGAGAAAAAGGCCCCAAACATTCCATGAGCAATTCACAGTGGCATTTCACCTACCATTTCTAATGTTTGACAATAAATCACATGGAACATTTAATGTCTCAATCCCGAAGGCTTGTACAAACTCTGTTACCCATAGACTTCATGAGTAACTTGGACTACTATGAATTATCCAGGGTCTGGCTGTTTTATTCCTGCCTAAAAAGAGTTAAAAAACCAAAAAGCTAGAAAGAGCAAAGCTCACACAAAACCAGTGAGAGGCATGAAGGATAGCACAGCCACTGCTTTGTCATCTGTTGCACTAATTTTCCAAATGCTGGTTTACCAAGCATCTCCAGACAATAGGAGTTAAGTTTTCCAATTACTGTTTTGTTCACATTTCCATAAATTATTTCTAACACAAGGAACCAAGCTCAAATTTTTCATTTAGTGTTGCACAAACATGAATGGTAGCTGAACATAAACATGGCAGTGCACAGGACTAAGGTTTTCTATTCTTATCAACTAATTCCTGTGCACTGGCTCCTCTTGTTTTCTTTACTACAAACTTTATTCTAGGGTTTTTTACCAAACAATCTTAGTCATCTCTAATTCTTCTATTCACTGTATTTAAGCAGACTTTTAGAAAAAAAAAAGCTAAAAAATGAAAGTGGCAAATGAGTCAACTCTGAAAAAGTACCATCATTATTCAATTAGTAGCATTCAGTAGTATTTTAAGTCTTATTTTAAATTTCATTTAGTATTTAAATTGTGAAGCTAAATGGCAGATTTAAACTGAAACGAAAGCATTTTTGAGCCTTCCTTTTCTTAAGACTACCAAGAAAGCATTCAAACACATTCTGTATTAAGAACAGAATAATCCTGAACTCCTGGCTATTAATCCTTCATTTTAACTTGCCCTTATCCTGCTTGACAGCAATTAATTGACATTCCTGAGTACTTTTCTGAATCTAGAACATTAAGTGCTAAATGGATTCTTTTTTCAATGACTCATTTTCCTTACTGCAAAAAGACACTTGAGGGATTTGCAAAGATAGATTCCTCTCCCATTAACTGGCATAATTGACAAAACCACAGAGGCACAGTCTTCAGAAACAGTGATTTAAACATATTCTTTAATATCAGTAAAACCAGTCAGCACAAGAGCTATACTATACTGGATGACAGACTCACGACAGAGGGAAAGCTGGCCAAACAAATCTGGATTCTATGGCCCCAAAAACTGCAGTCAAAATAACCCCTGTCACGTGCACGGTCTTTCCCTGATAGTTCCCCACTACCAAGGGCAAGGGGGTTAAGGGAGGAGCCAGCAGAGGCAGCCGGACCATGGCCACCTCTCCCCCCATCTGGGAGTCCACCCACCCTGCAAGCTTCTGTCAGGCCATGAGAAGGGCAGTGGGAGCTGTGCTTCTGCTGGGCACACAGCCACAGCACTCCTGCTGTACCCACTGGGCTGCTCTCTCCTCCAGACACAGAATTCCTGTCCTGCACAAACAGTTCCCTTTGGTTTAGCCTGCTCACAGCAAACTGGAACTGATGCCTTATCCGGCTACCTAAAAACAGAGACTAGACAGGAGTAAGGGAATAAAAGTAGGTATTTATTTGAAAGGCCTTCAAAGGTACACCCTGGGGAACCAGAGGCTATTTCCAAAATGGACCCCAAGATGGACAAGCCACGAGTTCTTCACACTTTTATAGGTTTGGTCCATTTGCATATCAGCATAAATTCACCAATTAAAACTTTAGCTAATGATGTAATTTCTTCAATTTCTCCACCTCTCTCACAGCTAGTTTACACTTCTGGGCCTAGGACAGTCCGAGTGTCCTTGAATAGCAAGCTCAAAGAAGCTTTGTTGTGTCTATCTAGCCTATGAGAGAAGCTAACGAGCTACAAGAAACTTCAGAGTTACACACTAAGAGAAACAGAAGTTGAAAAAATATAAAAGTTAAAACTTAAGGCATCATTCCCTCACTTTAGAGACTTGACTTCTACCTTGTCAACTCTCTGGTTTTGTAAAACAAAGGCTCCCTCACCTTTGTCCAGCACTGCAAGCCTTCTTTCTTTCTAATAGTGACAGCTGGATAACCTGGAGCTCCATAAATGATGTGAGAAACACAGAATGCACGCCAAAACATAAAAAGGGGCCACCTACTATTTCAACTGGTTTTCCTGCCACGCTTCCACAGCACCTACACCACTTACAACTGCTGTGCTCCACAGCATCCCCTCCTCCCAGCATCGCCTGTGCTAAAGGCTTTGTCTGTGGTGCACTGAACAGTGCTAGAGACATTCCAGAGGCATCATTACAGCTAATCTCTGTCCAGACAGATTAAAAAAATGATGAAAGAGATCACGGGTGTAGGAATTCATCCAGCACCATTAGCTCTGCTTGCTATTTAATGTCACAGCATGCCAGCACAACACGGCCCTTAAACTGCAGTCAGAACTGATTATGAATTTTGGAAAGTGTAAGGTTTGTTTGTGGTTTTGCTAAGGAGAACTGCTGAAATTCCTAGACATTAAATCATACACATCAAAATGCCCCACAGCTTCCAGCAAACAAGGCATTATTTGGGCTTGTCAAAGAAAGGATGAGGACAGTTTATACGGTTATGTTTCCCAAGAATCGCTCTATGCCTGACCCTGACAAACTCTCCCTGATCATCCCTCCCCAAATCTAACCAACAGACTGATGCTGACCCCTCATTAAAATCTGTTTGCACAGCCTCCCGTAACTGCACTCATGTTACAGTCATTTAAGGTAACCAAGGAGCTCTAGGGAGAAATATCCTTTAGTTTATTAAACAATTACTGCAGTTCTAGGTAGTGCACTAATACAGCACAGATCCCAAAAGAGCTTGTCTTAGTTTTTTTTAGACAAGGGAAGACCTTTTGAGAACCTGAAGAGAGAGGCCCTGGGTCTCAGAACATCTTGAAAGATCTAGCATGTATATATTTGAAAACCTTTGTCTCAGAGAGACAGGGGAAGCTACCATCCATTACGGAAACAGTTCTAGTGATATTTAGTGATATAAAAGCCCCTCATTTTTCCACTGCCTTTTACTAATACAAATAAAATAACATAAAATAACATAAAAAAAAATACTAAATCTTTCACAGAAATCCTTGATGTAAACTTTTCTGAAACAAATGCTAAGCAAAGACTCTTTTCAAACACTGAAATCATGCTGCAATGTCAATAAGGTCCATCCAAAAATACCCTCCTGAGCTTTTTATGCAGGTGGACTGGAGTTACAGCTTTACAAAAAATATCAAAGACTACTGAAAGCTGTGAGATTGCAAGGAAATTGTCCTGGAAGGAGGAAAACAACAGTGCCATCATTGGTAGCGAACACTTACTTCCCAAGTCTGACTGCGTATTCCTTCAGTGCAAACACATTGTCAGCAAAGACGATGATTTTATCATTCCGTCGCTCATGAAACTTAATCAGGAATTGACAGGCTCTGAATTTATTTGGGTTCATGGTGTAGAGCAGTATCCTTTTCTTGGTTTTGATAGCCACATACTCTCTGTAAAATTCAGGTGACATCGGGCACCAGACCTACAATTAGAAAACACACACACAGACAAAGTAACACTCCATTATTTACTTATTTAATCCCAGTGGGAATTGAAAAGATATTGGGAGATGATAATGCATTAGGACTTTCTATATAGCGCAGGCCACAGATTTCAACAAAGTCATTTCTGTACCAAAATGAAAGCTACCAGTCAGTGAAGTCTCCTGCATTGCTACAATCTGTTTAACTTCAGCAACATTTCGGTGTTCCAAACTGCTTTGGCACTGAGATCCATGACAGAAATAGGCAGTTTACCTCTCACCCATACGCTGGAAAGAACAGAGGTCACACCATTAAACTGGAAAGAATGGTGAGATCCAATCCTATGTTTTCAGGTTTCATCCTCATATGTTCAGGCTTGAAATAAGCAGGTGTTTTCTTATGTTTTTTAAAATTTCTACTACCATTCTTTGCTTTAAGAGCTGCAATTTTTCTCAAAGTTATAAGCATACTAAATAAACACTAATAGTACCAAAAAGCAGAGCATCACCTCAGCACACTGGACTTTAGCAATGTAGCCACTGTTCTGCAGCTCCATCCAGTTGGCTTCATAGAGCTTTGGTCCAATCAGGAAGTTCAGGTCAACAATTTTATCATCTTCTCTGACCAGGGTAGCAGTCAGCCCCAGTTTACAGTGAGCTTGTACAATAGTGAGCACACGTCTGAACATTTTTGCTAAGAAATCCAAGACAAATTTTTTGTTAACTTTCCTGAATATTTTAGAAGATAAATACTGCAACTTTAAAAGACATTTTCATCAACTCCTGAACATAAGGCAAGCACAGCATTGGGAAATCGTACCCCATTGCACATACACTCCTAACAAATCCGTGTTACAGCAAAACTTCACAGTGATTGCAGCTTTATTTTGCATTGTCAAGTGTACTCTGAAAATCCCTATAAGCCTTCTGGCATCTTTATTATTTCCCATTTCCCAAGAAAAAATTAATATATTCAGAGATTACATTGCTTGGTTTAGGTCTATATTATTTCCTAGAAAGAGCTATGACACAAGGACTCTTGGCTGACTGCCACATTCAGGACTGACAGGATATGGCAGAATTACTCATCTTTAATACTGCTAGAGATCACAGAGGAGTTGCTATACCTTCATTTCTACAAAACCAAGCGAGAACAAGTGACAGAACAGTGCCAGCACTGTGCTACTTTGATAAAATGGCAATTAAACACCAAGGTCTACTTCTGAAATCCATTACTTTGTAGACACCCAATTATATTCAAATGAGAATAAGGTAGAACAGCTAACAGAATCCTGGGTAGTATTTTTATCCAGGATTATTCCACAGACACTTTAATACTACATTATTACTTTCCAGTAGTATATATCTCAATTACATGGCAATTTCAAAGACAACAGTTATTTCTGGATGGCAATCACTATGGTTACTCATAGATATTAAAAGCTGGCCTGCAGTGCCACTGCATCTAAGAGAAGAAGGCTCAGATGAATTTCTTTCCTGTTCAAATATGTCTGCAGCAAAATTACACAAATGTAATTCAGGTATTTTAAGAGCACTTTATCAACCTACACAGAGAAACTTGTACTTTACACTGCCATTACAGAAAACACAGTGTCTAATATGAAGGGTTTCAGAAAACTAATGGTCAGCTAAACTATGTAATATCGGGGAAAAAAAAAGAGAAGTAGAACAAGGCAGTTAAATTGTCTCAAAACCCTGAACCACGGGTTTACTCACTCCATTAATCATGAGAAGAACAGCAAAAAACCACCACTTCTAAAAGAACAGAGGGACATTAACAACGTGTGCAGCATGGAAGGTTTGCACGCCCTTTCCTTACCAGGAATGGTATGGACTTCATCCAGTATCATAAGGCCCCACTCTTGACTTTTAAGCCACTCCATTACTCTTTCTGCTTCCCAGGACCTTTTTGTTGTGTGCCCCAACATGGAATATGTGCTGATGGCAACAGAACAGCCAATGGGCTTGTCTTTGGCATCAGACGTGAAGCGACAGATCTGGCTGTCATCGATGGTGGACCACATCTTGAACTGGGCCTTCCACTGCTCCACAGACACTGCAGAATTCCCGAGCACCAAGCACCGCTTGCGCACAGTGCACGCAGCCGTCACTCCCACCAGAGACTTGCCAGCACCTGCAGGGCAGGAGGAGTGACACTCATTAGCCATCTCACAAACACCACTGGAGTAGGAGGAAAACAAAACAAAAGAGCAAAGGAAAACTGTGAGAGAATATGATTAAGAGCTGCGGCAAATTCTTTGTTACAATAGTCTTAAAAGAGATCGAGTATTCGCTTCTTAAAAAACCAGCTGGATTGTGTGCTAAACACAACTGTATTTCCTCAAGAAAATAATTGTAAACAATGGCTTTGACAATAAGAAGCAATAATTTTAATGCTTTTTAATTTCAAAAGAATATTAAACTACAGGTGGCTACAGAAAGCTTCCCTAAGGGCGATCTATTTATCTGTCCCTGCCAGTTATGCACATTCCCCCACAAATCAAGTCCATAAATCTTCCCATCCTTCACACTTCTCCCAGCATTCCTTACGCACTCTCAGGCCCTCGCCATATCTCCCATGTGTCTCCTCCTCCCCCAATACCGAGGGCACTGGCACACATTCTCCTGTTTGTTCCTTTTTCCCCCGTTTTCTGTAGGCTGTCTCAGTCCACCTGTTTCTCATTTCTTCCTCAAACTCCCCTGCCCAGCACTTGTGCACACAAGCTCTTTTCTTCCTTGGACGCCCCTTTACGCCACCTTTGTATTCCCAGCTCCCCCCAGTTTCCCTATTCCCAACCAAGGAACAAATTCCAATGCCAACAGCTTTCCATTTCACGGGAAGATGAGCAGAGGTGGCAGAGGGCACACTGGAAGCACAACTGGCAGTGTGAAGATACCACAGCTGCTCCACAGCCCCTGCCGGAACACCGACAGCTCTGTGACCCGGCTCTCCCTCAGCACAGCCTTGCCACCTGCTCACTAAAACCCACCAGGACTCTGCACACTGTGACCAGAACAGTCCCTGCTGCTGCCTGAAATCCAGGCAGCTGTCATCTTTGGAATTCACTTTGCTACAGGCAAATAAAGAACAAATTGTCTAAGTACCAACACAGAAACTTACCACATGGCAAGACAATAACACCAGACCTGGCTCGTCCATTCCCAAACATCTTCCTTAGGCTTTTCTCTTGATAGGGCCTGAGGACAGCAGTAGGTTTCAGATCTATATTAATATCAGGATTCACAGAATCATTTCTGAAATCATATTCTGCCAGCAAGGGGTACTCCAAATGGATACAACGCTTCTGAAGTTCTTCAATCATCTCCTGAAGAAGAAACAAAGCTTCAGTTGATAAATTCTCCACATCTGAATTAATTTCTTTTTCCCTAAAAACAACTAGGTTATACAGTACCAAGTGAAGTTACATTTATTTTTTATGCTTACGAAGTCTGCAAGAGCTAAGGTTTATTCCAGAAAGTTTATCCCACCCCCCCTAAACATTTTAAACAGCAGTTAATATTAGAGAGGGATCTTTAGGGAGATGGAGGAACATGACACATCCAGCTCATATTGTTGCCTACCTGGCAATGACTAAACTACACCCTGACATCCTGCAACGACGAGTTCAGTAACAGACACAAAACGTTGTCTATGTTATGCAAAGCTGCACATCTGTTACCCTGCAAACATCCATACCCTGGATGGAAGTTATTCCAAGACAATGACAGGCTGAATCAATTACCAAGAGGTTGTTGGTTTGCCCTGGTTTTTTTCAAATAAACAAAACAGCTACTAAGTTATCCTTTTAAAAATTTCTTTTTCCCCCCACTAAGCCATCATTAGAATCACCAAGTCCAAAAACAACTTGAGAAATTCTATAGAAGGTCTCTGACAGTCAAGTAAGGACTGTGCTCCAACCTCCAGCTCCCCTTCTCAAGTGATGAAATTGGAACCACCAAGAAAGAGTTCCTTCTGCAACCACAAATTACAAAACAAAAGCAAGAGGGGAAAAAAAGGAAAAGCTCTCTGAAAACAGCCCTCCACTGAATTCTCACTTGTCTTGCACTAAGTAATATTCAGCCAAATGTGACGGGAACCTCTCTGGCCTGTGAGCACTGTGCTTTGCAGGCTGGGAAGGAACAACGCCCAGCCTGCCACCCTTTAAGATCGTAAATTTTGGAAGGTAAAAGGAAAGAAACATTAATGACTTCCAGGGATCTCCCCTACCAAACAAAGAGCCACAGAACTTCCTAGTAAGTGCTCATGCTTATGTGCTTCTGTGCAACATTCATACCTGCTTGACTTCAAAGGACACCGTCTGCGTTTCCTCCTCCTCCTCCTCATCTTTGTCCATTTGTTCATAAAACTCAAATAAGTCAGCTGGGACGTCTGGCTTATTCTGAGCATCTGTTCCCTGTGAAGTTGATGGACCAAGGCCACCTTCACTGGACTTGGAAATCTGAAATAGAGGAACATGAATTTTCACCAAAGGTTTCATTAGAGACACCCTCGGGTTCCCCTCTTTCCCCCAAATTTGGGCTCATTGAAGAGGCAGAGTTTGTTGCCGGCAGAATGAAGCTGATACAAAAAGCAAACAATAACCAGTCCAAACTACTCAAGAGTTTACCTCCAGTCACTGCAGTAATTTTAGAATATGGCTGGACATACCGCTGATTTACTTGTGAATGTCTCTGTAATGAGCTCTGTCTCTTCACCCTCAGCATTTCTCAGGCGACATTCTTTAATTACATGGTCTTGCAGAAGCTGCTGAATAACATCAGGGTGGGTACTTTCCACAAAATACCTAAAATTAAAGAATAAAGGAAAACATTTTTATGAACTCATCAACTGAATAACTCACAGGAAGAGTGGCATAGATGATTAAATGCATAGCTGTCCCAGATGCACTCTCAAGCATCCAATCTCAGGGTGCTAATTTAAAAATAAAGACGTTACGGCAATCTAAACTTTTAAAAGACACCTCATACCAAAAGCATCATGTACTGTGCAGTTATCCATCCATTTTGCTCAAATACTCTCTAACATAACACAAGTGGCAGAACTCCAGAATAACTGCCCGCACAGACCTCTCCCATGCATGCCTTACTTGTGACATGCAAGCGAAGTAAATTGTTTTGAGACTGAACTGAGGTCGGTTTGTGAAAACATTGCATGTGGTGTTTTCAAATCCTGTCCACAGCACAAAAAAGCCCAAAAGACAAAACCCTAAACTTCCACAACACAAACCACCTAAAAATTTAAAACTAGTGCACCCTGGGGATTCCTTAATGATGATGCTGGTTGGAGATCACAGTTAAAATATGAGCTGACTTCTCCAGGCCCCTTCCAGCATTATCCCCTAGCTTTAAAACAAATCAGATTCAACCCAGACACAAACACCCACCTCTTGTCACTAGATTTGCTTATCTTTCCTGAATAACAGAACACAAGTCAAAATACACAAGACGGACGGACGGAAGGAAGGAAGGATGGATTTGAAAACCTCAAGGACATAAAGCAATAAAGAAACAAGCTACAATATCAAATTCGCAACCTACTTATAAAAATGTGACAACAACCAGCGCTAGCTCAGGACAGCTAAACAAAATTCAGCAATTAATGTATTAAATACTTCCAAAAGCTATAAAAGCGATACCTGAGAGCTGTTACACTCAGCTGGCAGCTGTGAGACTCCAGAGCTCCTCCAGAGCACTCACTCACTCACTCAGAGTATTTGGAGGGCTTCCTGCCACAAGAGTTAAGGAAGAAGCCACCTACCTGTTATGTTTCAGAACCAGCTTCACCTTCCCGTAGCTGACAGTGCACAGCTACAAACAAAGAGAGCAGCCATTAGGAACATGCAAAAGAGATTCCATATTTAGGACCAAACACTGCAATGGCTTTAAGTCTTTGTGAGAAAGCACCATACCACAAAACGTTTATTTGCAATGCTGGTATGCTCATGGAACAAACCTGAAAAGGTTTTTTTCAGAAGATGCTCACATCATCTCACACAGGAGATCAGGCACAGATATAACCTTTTTATACCTATTTTCAACCTGCTTCCAAGACTGTGAGAGCATACTTGGAGGATAAGGCAGGCTGTCTTACAGTGCCCCACTATTACAGACTACTTCCCACATTCTCAGTTTTCCTTCAGGGCAAATCTGAGGAAACTTTCCCTATGTACTAGTTGTACTGGCTGAAAGTATCTACACAGACACTTTAATGTACTTTTCTTTTTATAAATCCCACACAGGATATATTATGAAAATAGTATGTGTGCAGCAATATGCTATGTAAAAAGACAGAAAAAAAATAACATTCTCTTGAAACAATAACAGAAGAGTAAGACAGTTAGAAATGATGAATATTAAAAAATAATAAATCAGTTAGGCAGAGGCAGCAGGAAAGGAATTCGTTAGTAGCAACAGATGTATTTCCAATGCCATAAAATAGCCTTACCTTGATAAACTGAATTATTCCATCTGGGACACCAGTCTTGCTGAGTTTCTGCAAATACTCAGTGATGTCACTTGTCTGCAAGCCCACACTCACGGCAGCATACAGGGAGTAGGCAGTCAGCTTGTACTCGTGGATGTGGGTGGGTCTGCACACAGGCTCAGCAATGGCAACTAGAAAATCCTGTGCGTATTTGTAAACTGGAGAAAAGGCTTCCAGAAATATATGGCCATCGGGAGCCTGCAGAAATAAAAAGAAATGCTGAAGGCACAACAGTGTTAGTTGAACTGAATCTTATAACGAAGTTACAAGAAGAAGAATAAACATGCAACTTTTGTCTTCTAAAATGGTCCAGGCATGTCCCTGGCATTGTCCATGTCCCTTCCACGGCACAAGGAATAACCCACACCCAGATCAATAAAGGCTTTTCCAGACTGACATGCTGGGGTATTTCTTCTTTTTAATGCTAAACAAATTGCTTGAGCAGACTTAAGCTTCCGGCCCCATTCCCCTAGAACAACAAAACTCCTTGCTCATTTTACGCAGAATGAATGAATGAATGAATAAATGAATGAATGATAGCACTTGCGTGTCACAGCAATAGGTGCCTGTACAGCACTCAGTGACAGGCACCCGGCAGATGCTGGCTGGGCAACCACCTCTTCCCTAGATGCTGCACCACTGGCCAGATCTTGGGCGAGTTTATTGACGTCCCTTTCAAAGGGCAGAGAAAAAAAAAAAGGCTCCAGTTACAAAAGATGAGACCAGCCTGTCTTAAAGCTGTTTCACTCCAACATACAAACCCTGCTGCTGTGTCACTGTGGTGACAGATCCCTCTCGTGTCATCAGCTAACGCGCTGTTCTTCTCAGCCCTCGCTAAGACGTCTGGCTGAGATGCTCCTGTGCCCTGCCCGGTCCGCGGCGCGACAGCGGGGGCCCCGCCTGGAGGCTGCTGGGGCTGGAGCAATTCCCTGGGCATTCCCGGGACTCCCGTCCCGGCTGTCCCCGCACAGGCGCCGCAGGGGACGCACCCGCCCCGAACCGCGGCAAACCCCGCTCCAAGGCGACCCCGAGGCCTTCCACCCGCACACTCCGGCCCGGCCTGCACGTCCCCGCCTGACGCCGCAGCAGTCCCGGCTTCTCCACGACAGAAGCCCCCTCCCCGCCCTGTCCGTGTCCCGCAGCGATTCCGGGCCCCTGCGCGTCCCACCCTCGGGCACACGGCGACAGCGGTCCCGCCGCCCCCCTCGCACGCACCACCCAGAGGGGCCGCGAGCTGTGGTCGGCCTTCAGGGGCATCTGCAGCCGGTAGTCCTTGGCGCCGTACTCGTCCACCTTGGTACCGCTCTCCTCCACCTGCTTCCCCGCCGCCGACGGCACCGCCTCCTGCGGCTCCTTCCCGGCACCTTCGTCCTCATCGTCTTCGTCGTCATCGTAATGGCGCTTCTTGGACTTCTTCTTATCTGGGAGCAGAGCGGGAGTTGTGACGATCCCCCCCACAGCCTCCCCGCCCCGGCCCGGCCCGCGCCGCGCCCCGGCCCCGCTCACCCCGCTCCTTCCTGCCCATGGCCGCCGCTCGCCGCGCTGCCCCCGCCCGCGCGTCACTTCCGCAGGGCCGGGCCGCGAGGGGAGGAGACGCCGTCGGCTTTCTGTTCTCAGGGCCGCCCCCGCCGCGGGGAGCCGCGCGGGAGGGCAGGGGCGGGGCCTCGGGCACGGGAGGCAGCCGTACCCCGGGCCACGCCCGGAGCAGCGGGAAATGAGGAAAAATGATTAAAAATGTATAAAAGGAACTGAAGAGACTTCCGGAAAGCGCACTGTAAATAACAATAACAAAGCCAACTCGGAACTGAGGTACGAGAGTGACACTGCACAGTGTTCTGAAGCACAGAATTCTTAAAAGAGAAATCACACTGTTGTCCCTACAGAGTGTTTTAATATATTTCTAAGTACAATTCGTGTCTGATTTTGGAAATACAAATACATTTCGAATGGTTAAAAACAAAAATTAAAAAAATATTTTGAACATCAGCCAGCTGAAAATATATTTATCTAGTAAATCATCTCTCAAAGCTTTTATATATTTAATTATTCTAACTAAACATAGTACCCTTAAAAAACAAGTTCATAAAAATGTAGAAATGAAATTGTGGAATAAGGTTACTGGGATATATACGCACACACATTCAATGCATACACAGAATTAAAAGGCGGGGTTGGGTTGGCTGTATTTAAGTCTGGAAGGTTGTTAGATAACGGAACTAGCAAGCAATGCCCAACTCCTGAGTTCCTCAACCATGATAACCGTAAGCTAATTTTTTAATTGTTTTTATCTTTTTTTTTATACACAAGATATTCCATGTAAAGCAGCAACAGCAGTGCAGTTACTGGTAGCAACATCTCAAAAGTAATAAAAAACCCCATACATCCAGACAGTAGTACATTGCACACACACGTGATTCTCATACACCCATTGACAATTGGTCAGAGTATTAAATCAGTGTACAAATTAAATATTTCCAAAAATGTGCAAAAAAGTCAACGTTGATAGAAAAAAACACCTTTGTGTACATACATTACAAACTGTGCCCAGCATTCAACTGAGAGTAAAAACATTTACAGTGAGAAACTGATAGATTAAATAGAGAATTTAATGGCTACATAAAAATGTACATTAGATCAAGAGTAAATTTACAAATTTTTATTCATAGCTTCATGAAAACTAAAAGCCTACGTTCCAATTAATCTAAGTCTCCTCCACGTATTTACAGTGATACTCCATTATACGACTCCTGTGAGGTCTGAGATGACAGACACTATGCTTTAATAAACCATTTCAATTTTAGGGTGACACCACCTTTTTTTACTGGTATTAACAAGAAACAAACAACTGACAATCTAATGGCTGTTCAGAAAAGAAAATGCAATCCTTGTTTTTATATCCACATTATATAAACCTCTGGCGGAAAAGGATCATCTAGTTTTTGGGTAAAAAACACAAAAAAGCTCTGATGTATTTCCTATGACTATCCACTCTGGAGCTGGAGTATCCTTTTCCTTATCTCTCAACAGAAGACCCTGACCTCCAATCCTCACCTGTGGACTCATCATAAGGGTTGAACCATGAGATACAATTTTTATGCTGTTTAATCCAGTCCCTCTCCCTTTAAAATCAGTTTATGAAAACTAAGCCCTAGCAAAGGTGTGACTGCTCTGAAACATGACAAATTTCATTTCCTCCATCCCATCCCATCCCTCAACTCTGTATATGTATATATTGCTAGAGGAAACCCAAGGACTGGGTTCAAGTGACGGGCTCTCGGGTCTAAAGCTGGACACACACCTTATTCAGGATCTATCAGGGGCCACCACCTATACAGGACTTAAGCTTTGCCAGCTAGAAAGAAAAATAAATGGTGTGGGCCAAGTGGGGGAAATCAAATGAGAAAGAAGCTCCTTTGTTTCTGATCCCAGATTTTGTTTCAGAAACCCTGGTCTGACCCCTTGGTGTGCATTAGTGGCTCCTCCTGAAGGCAGCACCCACACCCAGGTAACTGTGGGTGGGTGACAATATGTGACATCTGGTTGTCACATAAAGAGGACTGGCTGCTTCCTGAAGCTTTGGAACATCATCACTATGGCACGCAAAACAGATTAGGTTACAATTTTATCTTCATGGTGTTCCTTATATGTCCCAAGGCTCAAACCCAGCTACAGAAGTCACCAGGTTTTAGTCACCAAGCTTTTGCAGTAATTTTAGAATGACAACAGTAAGATTAAATTAGAAAGAGCTTTTAAAAAGAAAACTCTTCATTTTAATACAAGCATGAATTTTGCATATCGGAACAGCAACTATAAACACCCACATGTCTGAAATACGGGCAGTGTCTCACTTTTTACTAGTACCTGCTTTACTCAGTCAGCAACAGCTTACTGGCGGATATACACTATTTATAAGTGACATGACACATCACTTTTGGCTATATGTATATGGGATATAAAAGCTTTGGTAATTGTATGTGATTCTACACTGCAGACTTGGTCATTGCCACAAGACAGCAAGTTACCAGCAAGAAGAAATGACACTGGCAGCAATACTTTCGCTTTTCCAGAAACACCATAGGGACTTACATTCAAGCACACACATTATACTTTTCTATATGCGTGACACAGTCTTTCAAGATTAAAAAAGTAAGAAATTGATTATAAATAACTGTAGATCTGATCAATTTGCTCAAGTCTCTGAAGCTGCAGTTAGACATTGCTCTATGCTGTCCAAAAGAATGGCTTGCTGTACTGCACTGTACCTATGGGTGCTATAAGGCTTTCAGTCAAGACAACAGCAGGATTAGTATTATCCAAAAGGCACAGGAAAGAAATCCGCTGGTTTGCTTGGACAGATCATATTCCCGTGCACTGAACGTAAACAGCTTTTAATACAGTACCATGCCTACAAATGTACCAACCTGGCCTTCAAGCCCAGTAAGAAACTCTGCTGCAGAGTCTGGTACCCAGAGCCAGGAAGCCAAATCCTGACAATCCTGTTACTTCTGTGCATGCAGACAAATTCTCTTTTCAGTATGTACATCAGTGTACCATCTCCAGAATGCAAATACAAAACCTGTATTAGCACAAGAAGCCAAAAATCACTTTAAAATTCTGAATTTGAATGTCTGCTGCAGATTATAAAGCATGCACACTTTTCAATGCAGTTAGGCGAACTCTGGTTTGGGCACTTTGAAAAAACCCATTCACTAAGACTGCTTTGGTGACATGGAATTGTATGACATATTTCAATATGGTGTTCTAACGTACAAAATTAAGGCATACAGACAAAAAGGCACTAGCTAAAAAAACCCAAACTTTTCATTTTATTGTACTGAAAGGACTGTTTAGCTGCAAATCGAATTGTAAATCAAGTTAAAGTTTTAAGACTATATTTGAAGTGTCAAGAAAAGAGGACTGTAGATCTAACTATGCAATTATTAGATCCATACCTTTTGAGTTCTTCCATGGATATTTCTATCACCCAAATAAAAAATAAACAACTTTCTCTAACACAACACAACTGATACCTTGAGTCATGCTCTAACAGGACTGTTAGTTACACCATTAAAACCATACCACAGAAGCAGCTTTTGTCACTTAATATATGCAACAGACAGAATACTAAAATTCATTAGGGGGTAAGAAAGACTTTTGAAAATACACATACTCACTGTGAATTTCAAACCTTATTTTTTGAGAGTATAGCTTCATCGTGGTGTTTACAGAAAAGCAAACCAACCCTGCAGCAGTATTGCTTTGTCTGGCATTTTCTTACAGCTGGATTCAACAATTAAGACTAATTTGTGATTCTAAAATGCTGGTGGCTTTTTATGTGAGATACAAGAAGTTGTGAGCAGGGATCTTGGCTCTGCAATCCTCCTCCAATGCAGTTTAAAGCATGAAATTCCATGTGCCCTCACAAATTCTAGAATGAGGGATTGCTCACCATCACCCCAGGAGTCCCTGGAAGTGTCTAACAAACCCTGTATACAGGTCATTTTGCTACATTACCCCACTATGGGTAAGTAATAGCCAGCCTTCTGGTAAAAGTCTGATTTAGCTTCATAATTATTTCTAGCTCAAAACATTTGTGTTAATAACTGTGTTGTTATTTAAGTTATTTAAGTCAGTAGAGAAATTCTCCTTAGGGTGAAAAAAACTAGCTCAAGCCTAACCTTGGTTAAATTAGCAAAATTTTACTAGAATCACTCAAACCAGAAAATGTCAGCTTCATTTAAGAAATACAGTCTTCTCCTGGCAGCTTTCTGACGTGCCAAAGACATGATGAAAAATGCATTCTGAAAGTTTTTTTTTTTTTCCTGGCTCCAAAATGCTGACCGTTGTCATGACTGAATGCCGTTTTTTTAGAAAAGGCACAAAAGCAGCAAACTTGATTGTTCAGTAATTAAAAATCACAACAAGGAAGTGATATTGCAATATACACGATCCAGCACTGTCTCACAGAAAGGACACATTATAAGAAAACTAGATTCTGAAAATTTTCAAGCTTCAGAGAGTGCAGTTTCTCTTTAGAATAGTATATTTAAATGTTATGAATGCTACAGATAAACCTGGTTACATTTTCCCTTTAATGTCCTTTTTTGGTAATATAAAATTTCCTTACCTTTTCAGGTATCACTGACCATTACTGATTTTTATATACACTTTCACCTTGGTTTTGGTACCTTCTTAGTCTGTTTGAAATCAATCATTTCAATTACATGATCTTTAAAATTACCGACATAAACTATTAGGTTCTACATTAAACTTCTCATCCCTACTGTCACTATATTTTGCTTATAAAGCAAAGGTCCCTTACAGCAGAGTACATACCAATTCTTCTTAAAGGCTGCTTCATAGCTTTTATCTAGTGACAGAGAAACAAACAAACAAAAAAAGTCAGTACAAGCTGCCTTTCCTTTCAGCCTTTTACACTTTTCCTGGTCTGACTAGTTCTCCCCGTGCTCAGGAAACCTTGCACAGTTGTGTAGCCTGACCAAGAAAATTATAAGCTGGGTAAAATACTCACATAAGTTGAAGAAGTCACCACTCTCAGTCTCTGGAGAGATGGCCACAAAAAAGTCATTCTCACTCCACTACAGGTAAAGTGATAAGGATAGATCCATACTCCTGCTTATGCTCTGGTAAAACATATGGAATTCAGCAGAATAAATTCAGAAATCTCATACGTGACTGTGGGAATGGGTAAGCTTATTGTTCTGTCTCCATGCACTTTGTAACTCTGATAGTCCTCTAAAGATGCAGAACAGGTAGAGCCTTGTCAGACTAGACAAGGGTCACAGTACCAGCCTGTTCTGCCTTTACAAAACAACAAAAGCAAGCAATGAATCATCCAAAACAGTAAACATAATTTCAGTTCTGTAGTTCAATAGTTTATTTCCAAATGCCCCTTTAAATTATTTATGTTCTGTTCTTCTACAAAAATATGAGAATCTGACTTTTCTGTTGTGAAAAGTCAGTTATTCACTACACCTGATCAGTACCTGGGCTTCTCAACTGAGAAGCAGTATTTCAGATTTTTACTTTTCTTTTATTATGCTCTTTCAGAAATAGAAAAAGTGATTAATGTACACTTTGTGACAGTTGGAAATCTGACAAACACCAATCTGGATTATCAGGCTGGAATAATCACACTCGTTATTTAACTGCTGGCTCTCTATGCATTTTTGGCCTATTCTTTGTACAATTTTCTGTGCTGTGCCTCCTTCTTCATAGGATTCATCAGTGCTACCTCATTAAAAATATAAATGGAGTCTTAGCTTTCTCAGTGATTCATTCCTGATATTAAGAGATGTTTGGAGATATTTGACTTTTTTTCAGGAACTTTCAACACATCCTAGATGACTGACCTGCATTACTATACCAATTTTTTTCAGTGCAGAATGGGAAGAATTTTATATTTTTCAGGCACTTGATGTTGACATACATTCCATCCTAGCGCCTCTCAACAGCTTTGCAAACATTTCTTATAGCTCATTCTGAATCAAGCAACTCATATACTGCACAAGGATTGGTCACTCCCTTTCCCCTGCAGCCATTCATGGAACTGTGGAGGAGAACTGACTCTCAACATCACAATTTTTTATCAGCTAAGGTAACTGTCTCCCTCTAAACTTAAGCAACAGAGGTTCTCTTTGGCAGATAGAGCAGGAGGTGTTCTCCCAAGTATTTACATCCAATAGCTGACCCTTGTCTAGCATGGAAAATTTCCCCTTTGCAGTATAGTAGTTTCTAGGAGTCTGGGCCCATAATCTGTTTACCTGTAATTATTTTCCTATTAAGATAATACAATAATTCTACACCAAAACCTCTAACTAGTACATCAGTTTTGAGCTCGTTTTTGTTATTTTCTTTTGGTCACATAGAAGTACCAGCTAGACATGCTGCTGTACAAAGAGTTCCAAGTTCTTCCAGCTTCATCAATTAACTCTCAGAACCGCATGTTCCTGCTTAAACTGTAAATTCCAGAAACTGATTAAAATGCTAAAATACAGTAAGAACTTAGAACTCTCTGCTGCAAGTACCTACAATATAGAGAAGAATCACATAGAAGTAACCTTCTTGTCCTTCAGCTGCATGTCTATTTTTCCCTGCACCCTGAGTCAGTCAGCGGTGTCAGAAAAAGTCACACAGTTCCTGACTGTCCAAGCATTTGTAACTTTTTTTCCTCTTTAAATAAGGAACAAATATGTACTAAAGTGCTTTATCTACATCAACCACATCAGTACATTATAGAAACAAAACGTTCTAGTCCTGGTGGGAGGGGGGGAGGGAAGATTCTCATTTTAGATACAAAATTTAGATTGTTTACAATCTAAGTGAAACAAAGATTCAAGAGAATATTCTCTCTCTTGTCTTTCTTCTCCTTTTTCTTTGTAAAAAATAAAAATAAAAGTGCAGTCAAATAGAAAATAAATGCAGTAGATGCAAGCTGAGTTGAGGCAGGTGTTAGTGATAGTGTGCAAACGTGTGTCTCAGCAGTTCATCTGCAAACGGTCGCAGCTTGGCCTCGATAAAAATCCGTTTCAAGAAATCCCGAGCGTGGTCGGAGACGTGAGGTGGGAGCTGGGGGTTGGTTGGCTGAGTGGCAATTTTAAAGATGGCAGCCATGGCTTCGAACTCTGCCCACGGGGGCTTCTCAGTGAGCATTTCTACCACTGTGCAACCTACACTCCTGAAACAGAGGCAGAAGTGAAAAAGAAGGTTACAACAGAGTCACACATTCCCAGGAAAACAAGAAATAGCAGAGAGGGGCTAAACTATCACAAATAAGGAGTGTCCACTTAACACTACAGAGCAACTTCAGCACAAAACAGGCATTGGAAAAAAATGCCATGTACTGCTATACCTTTATCTCAAAGTTGCACAGATCACTGCCTACGTCTCCATTACTTCCCTGGACCAAAAGCTACTACCTCAGTGAAGGGATAATTAGGTATTTATCCAGGCAATACCGACTGTGGTAGGGCACTGCCGGCATCCAGTGCTCAGCAGGCTGACAAAAGCCATGCACTCAGCACTGCACTTGGAAACTTTCCTACTCCTTGAGGCCAAACAGAAATGCAAAGCACCAGGAATGCTCTGAGCATACCACCTGTGTTGCCAGCTCATTAGAAATGCACAAGTTATCACCAGTGAATAGTGTGCAAACATAATATGGCAGCAGAAAAACAAAAGCCCTACTTCATGGTATCTTCTCTTTTAGTTAAGAATATTAAAAATATACTTAGATTGACAAACAAAATTTTAAGTTCCTAAACAATCTTTGTATATAAAACTCATGTTTAAAGAATTTAGGAAGGCAGAAGGGCATACATATTGCCAGAGAAACTTTGTTCCAGAAGTTCTGAAAGATCAGCATCTTGCAATAACAAGCGAATGATACTGCAAAATGGGTAGGCTGGAATAATTTCCCAATTCTTAGAAAGTGTGACTGTTTTTCAAGATGCTTGCAAGAAGTTTTGTGGTTAAACAGAGGTACATTGCTTTACACGATAAGGATTTACTGACTGACAGAAGTCCAGTATATTTTCTTAAGTTTCCACCAAAAAACACACAATAACCTTCGTACCAATACTTCCAATTTGAACAAGTCAACTACTTGGAATTATAAGGTTGCTCTATTATTCATATGTATCAGAGTAATTACTAAGTAATCTGAACTAGCCTGAATTAATTTTCCTGAGGTTAAAAGTATTGCCATTGGTTGGCTATAATGTAGTTCCTCTTACACAGTGTTACTACTCCTGCCTATCTGCTGCTGCCTGCCCATTACTGCATGTTCACAGATCAGCTGCAGTGCAAGGAGTCTCACTGCCAAAGTCATCTGTCCACTGGGCTGGAGCCATATTAGACTGTGGAATATTACACAATGTTTCACTAACCTTCATTTTTGAAAACTACCTTTCTCTCTTAGTCCTTAAGTATTTACTAACAACTTAAACCAACTTATTTTTTGATACTCCCTTTTAAAGCTAGCAAATTCACTCTTAAGTGTTCAGCTTCTAGAGGACTAGAATTTTATTTTCTGCCTTGCATCGAAGGTATTTCAGTGTTGAAGTTTCATTACAAGACATTGACTGAACTGATGTTTCAAAGCTTCACATACTGCTTTCAGCCAGTACCTCTCCAGAACTAAAAAAGTTTGGTAAACCTAACTTCATGCCAGGTCAGTTCAAAGGATTCTCTTATGATCTCTAAACTGATGGGCTGAGAAATTGCCATGTGAAAAATTAAATTTCAGTGTTAAGACTCTCCAAATATGACTGTCAGTGCTCACATTTGCTACCTTCTTCAGCTTAAGTCCGTGAATGAAACACTGCAGCTTCAGATAACAAACACCTAACTCTCTGCTGAAAATGAAATGACACTTTTCAGTAGAGAAGGGGTTTTTTTAACATACCAGATGTCTGCTTTTCTGCCGTACCCTTCTCCACTAATAACTTCGGGGCTCATCCAGTAGGGAGTTCCTGTGACAGACTTCATTCCTGTACCAGAGAGACAGATAGTCTGCAGTCGTTTGCTGGCACCGAAGTCACCAAGCTTCACATTGCCTGCTGAGTCCCGCAGAATATTTGCTCCTGGAAGGAAGGGAACACAGCATTACCTTCATGAAAGACTCAAGGTTTTGGTGTGGAAAACAGTAACAGAAGTTTGGATTCAGGGATACAATTCAACATCAACCTGCGATTTCAAGCCAGAGACTTTACTTTCTCTGCTCATTCCTACTACACTATTCTGGAGTTCAGAAAATAATGAATTGTACACACTGGTTTGCATCCTAGGCCTTTTCCAGGAAGGGGCAGTCCCTTTGTAAAGCCCTCCTGACAAAATAAGGAATGTGCCAGACATGGGAAATTTTTTAAAAAATGGGAAAGGAGTTTCCATACAACTGAAAATGTCTCTAATACTGTTTTAAAGAAAAATCTCAAACTGTGTTATAAATTTATTCAAAACAGTTGTCTGCCCAAGATGTACAAATTGACTGTGATATCTCAACCTACTCTGGAACAAAGCACCGTTGATACAAAGCAACAGGAAAATGGTAAACATACTAGGGAATACAACAGCATTGTGTTCAACACACCTTACTGCGCACATCACCATCTTCCTACATATTCACACCTTGCTTATGCAACGCTTGCAAGTCACCTGTACCTATCTGCAAACAGTAAATGTTTCATCAGGCTTCCTAGCAGTAAAATGGAAGAAGTCTGATCAGGCAAGTCACGTCTGCCGGTCTCTTCTTGTACCAGTGAAGTGCTGGGTAATTTCTATATAACTGATGAAACAAAACTCTAAATGTAATGACTTTTGAGTCATGCTGCTTCCCTCTGCACATTCTATTTCTAATGACATCATCCTCCAATATATTTAAAACTATTAATAGTAAAATAAAATCAAAGGAATTTATCCTGATTGTTTTGCAGACGGAGACTAAAGACACACTGCCAGAAGTCTGCTGTAACATCCCAAAGTTGATTATTTTTCCTCCCCAGGTTCCCCAGACTAAAAGATGGAAAGCAATCACATTGATTTTAAGTCAGTATTTTGGTATTTCAAACTTAATTGCATTTTAGCACTTCACATAAGATTGGAAAAGGATCAGTAATAAAGAGCACTGAACTGTGCACAGAACTATCATTACCTTTAATATCTCGATGGACAATCATATTACTGTGCAAATAGTGAACTCCTTCCAAAATCTGCCGTGTGTATTTACGAGTCACATTCTCTGTGAGTGCTCCATACGATTTCAATTGGTCTTTGATGGAACCCTATGGCACAGAAGTATAAAATGCTAACACTTCTAGAATTGAACTGAAATTCAATTAAATTTACACCTGAAATGTAGACATTAAAAATTACAATCCTTCTTGATTTAACCTTAAAACTTGCAAGCAGCTGCATAGCTCTAATCCAATGTACAGAAAGAGAACAGCACCACTCCAACACCACCCTCAAACTTTTTGACGTGTAAGTGATGATACTCAGGATGGACATAACACATGCCCTTTGGGTTAGTTTATACTCAGAAAAAAAACCCACCACTGTAGGGTGGTGCTTTAGGTAAAAATTAAGAGGTAAGCACGTCTTAGCTTAAAATAACATTAAATCAAAACCTCTTGGGTTTCTGCAACTATTTTTGTATAACCTGGCTTTGCCACACAGAGTTACAAACTGCTAAGATTACTTCTGTCACATTGCCCTCCAAATCTCAGAAAAATTCAAGAAGTCCCCCAAAACAAAGCCCAGAACTCAAAAAATGAAGAAGCAAACAAAAAACCCACTACCAAGAAAACAACTCCCAGACACTGCTTTTCCCCTGTGGAGTCTCATAGTAAGTAGATTGGTCTAACTATTCAGAAATAGAGCCTCTGGTTTTGTACGAGCACATTTCATTTAGCTCTGCTGACCCCACTTGGTGAGAAAATTAAAATCTACAGTCTTCTGACTTTATAATATTTCCTAACAAAGCAGAAGAGCAGCAGTTCAGCGTGGAGTAGGTGCCACACAAAAAAGCAAGCACCAAGATTACTTTCTGTATGCACTTATTCCCACTCCCATCTTGGCTACTTTTTGTTTTCCTGAAATACTTGAGGTGTGGCAAAACAAAACATTAAAATTTAGGAAGATTTGAGTGTTTACTAATGATAATATTGTCTTTTCAAAGACATTGCCAGGCACCACTTTTGCCAAAACCAAACACAAAGAGCTTTTGTACAAACCACCGTAATTCTGAAAACCCAAACAAGCAACGGAGAAGACAGGAGGATGCAAGCATCTGTCAGTACCCATCTTTGGTGACTGTTTTTAACTTGGACAGTTTTAAATATCTGTGTGCACTTATGCAAAGCTGAATGCTTGGGTGCTCGTCACACTGCACACAACCAATGGCTGAAGTGGATGAGCTCTCTTGCTTACCCCAGGCATGTACTCCATGAATATTGACAGTGTCCTTTCAGGTGGATCTCTCAAGAAGCCATAATACTGAACAATCCTTTCATGCAGCAGATTTTTCAGCAACTGAATCTCACACTCAAGTGCATTTACTTCCTGAAAGCACAAAACAGGAAAGATTTACCGTGCTTGATGTAGTAAAACTAAGATTTTGGATTTGATTTTTTTTCAAGCAGAGCAGCATGTACATATTGAAGTGTTATGCAAACTAAGTGACAAAATACTCTTGCAGCTAATGTAAAGTTTTTGCATTTTATAACATGAAAATATCAATGCTAAATTGAGGTTAATTAAAAGCAACCAAAACTATGTCTTTTCTATACATTATCTTTGGGATGACTTTGCTGGTTTTTCATTGTTTCTCTTCTTTTGAAGTTATGTTTGTTTCAGAGCACAGCAGATATGAATATGTGCATGAGGTCAGTGATCATTATGCAACATGCCAAAAGCCTCCAACTGGGTAAAAAACCAACGAACAAAACACAGAAAAACCCCCACATTTTAATCTTTGTGGTGGAGTAATTAGCATTAAATCTTTACTTTGCCAGGATGATAGACCGTAGTTTAAAAATGCCTTTGAGTACCACTTGATATTGTAACAATGAAATACAACAAAGGAAAACACTAACAACTGGTGCTTTCTCTGGAGCCATCCAAAATACTACAAATTTTGCAAAAGGAAATAAGATATTTTGAAATGGACTGCACAATTAGATGCTGGAAAAATACTAACCCACAAATTCAAACTTGACTAGATTCCAAATTTCACCTAGAAGGTTTTCATCAAAACCTGAATTTTTATCTGTCATAGCCTATTACCGATACCCTCACTTCTGACGCTATAAGGAAAATAGATTTTTTTTTTACACACAGAGGCATATATTACTACAAAATGCCATAAGTGAGGTCATAAAACCGTTGCTTCAGGAGAGATCTACCATATTCTATATTTACATTTCCAAAACATAATCAGTTGTTCTGTTACACATATTAAAGAAGTAGCAACAACAACTACACTAGGAATCTACAGCACAAATGATTCTTGACTTTTTCCTTGATCCTACATCACTAATAGCAGCAACTATAACTGGCAGCCACTCAATTCTGCAATCATGCTTACACCCATTGTTTCCCCGGCCTTGCTCCCCACAGTGCAGAACGCAGTCACAATGTAGGGAAAGTAACAATTCTCTTCCCATCCTGTAAAAAGCAGCAAGTATGGTTTGGGAAAAGAAGAAATATAGGATTGGCGCTACCTTTAAATAGTTTATCTCCTTCCGCATCCAGTATTTAAAGATGGACAAGTTCAATTTTAGAGAGAGAATAAACTAACAAGGAAACCTGAGCTCTTTAGAGAGAAACACAGTGTGCAACAGCAGCTAGTCTTGATGCACGAAGTCTAAAAGAAACAAAACAAAACTAACCCCAAAACACAGAAATACCCCCAAAAAAGATGAAAAACTAGGTAAGAATCTCAAACTGTCTTCATAGGCAAAACTGATTTGTTTTCAGGAATTTGTTTTCAGGAACACTTAAATTAGCACAGCCTCTTCTGTTTATAAATAGAACATTTTCTAATTCCTGTTAGTATAAAAATGATGTATTTCAGAGCACTTCATAACAGATTATATAGAGACCAAGACTGCACCAAATCAAATTATGCATCTTTACAGCATAACGATATGTCTGAAAATTAAAAAATGTGATGTAATATTAAAATCAGGTAAACAGACTAATTATCTGTGGTACTAACAAAACAGAATTCCTAACAAAGACATGGTTTCCTAACACAACACGGTTTAAAACATGTTCAAAACATGGTTCATCCTGTTCAAGGAAAGGATTGTGAGTCTCGTCTAGAACACACCACTTCAGCAGAAGCCTTTTCCAAGGTCTCTCTTTGGTATCACTTACCTTGCTGGTTTCTGGACTATCGGGATCAAACTGAACTTGTTTAACAGCCAGTTCTCTTCCAGTATCAGCATCGTAACACAGATATACTCTGCCAAATGCACCTTGACCCAGCAGTTTACCAAGTCTCCAGTTAGTTGGAGCTCGTGGTGCTGAAAATATAAGTATGTTTTGGTTTTCAAATGAGCTTGTTATTCAGCTGATCGAGAAAAACTGGAATACACAGAAAATAATTTTTTAAAAGACTACTTTTCAACAACAGAGACTGTGTGTCCTAAACCTTGCCATATAAATTACAAAGATCAGTAAAACTTCCTGTAAGATGGAAAACATGAGCTACTTAAATTTATTCACAAAATAATTTGTGGTAGAACTAGACATACTTAAAACAACTAGCAATAGCTAATCTGAAAAACAGAAAACGCATGTTAAACAAACAACTTTCTTTTTTTAAAAATCGAGGCATCATTACAAGGTACGAGCTACTGAAGTCATCACAAAGTATATTTGCTCCTGAAACGCTACCACAAGTATGAAGCAGTACCACTAAAGATGTACAGTTGAACTGAAAACATGACCAACATCTGCAAAACTAAATAGCAACTGCAACCTACAAAACCCTTCTCAGGTCCTAAAGAGTCTAACAAAACCCTTTTACAATGTTTTGTTATCACAGATGTAAATTCTAATTGAAAGTCTACATGAAGGTTGGCGACGTAAGCAATGAAAATACTGATGAGCATAGTCTTGACCTTTGCCTATTAGAGAGATAAAAACATGTTATTTAATGGCATGTATTTGGATGACATGGTAGGTTTTGACATGATATACTTGAAAAGTAACAGTTTTACAGCGGGGTTCACAAAACGCCAGAACTTACAGCGGCTGGGTGGGCTGATGTCCATGACTGACAGGGTGGGATTGTCTATGTCACTGCCCCTCCTCCTCATTCGGTTATCTTCGTATTCCGGCGTAAAGACGCTGCTCCCACTGCTGGTGCTCAGCGAGTGGTCAGTGGGACTGAAACTAACTGGTGATCGGAAGTTGTTCCCCTGAGTCCTTCTGGCTCTCGGAAAAGTTTTACGACCTTCAATGATATACACAGAACATGAATGTTACACTACAAAAAAATACCGCAGTGCAAAGTGTGCATGCAAACACTTTATGAATTCTACATCATCGCGTTCAAATCTGCCACGACGGAGGATAGGATGCAATCATCATGAAATTTACTGGTTTAACTTTCCACCTAGAAGAAAACAAACATTCATCACAGATGTATATAAGGACTAGACAGAATCAAAAACTTATTTAAGAGATGAAAATTGGAACCAAATTCTGGAACTGTTCTGAAATATGATCAATATGCTTCAAAAACCTGGAGACCTGTAAGAGGAGAAAAGAAAATGCCCACGCCTCTGCTTTTATTGCTCTATTAATGTGCAAATACCAAATTTCTGATATTGAGGAGAACAAGATACACATTTACAATCACATGGTGCCAAAGCTAGCCTCTTCCTTCTGTAAACTATTAAGAATTGAATGAAGAGAAAGACTGACACATGGAATCAACAGGAAGACCACAAAAGTATTTAAAAAACCAAAACACAAGCAATGCAAAATTTGGAGCATCAGAATAAAAAATACAGAGCACTGATCTTCAACATATTAATTACAACCAAATGACTAATACAATTTATGTTCATCTATTTAGATAACACAACTATTTTTAGGATAGCATCTCTTGATTAAGTTTCATTCTACAGAACTAAGCATTAACTGAAGGAGTTTCTGATTCATTAGGTATTACACTGGAGGAAGAGTTCTCAGAGGACTGAAGAAAGTAGATAAGAAATCTTTGAAATAGTAGACTCAGACTTATATACTAGTCTGGACAATTTAAATTCCAAGAAAGATATGCAAACAAGTTATTAAGCAGTTTTATTCACCATTGAGAAGATAAGAGAGGTGATAAACCAGTCATAATTGGTTTGTCACATGTAGCTAATCCAATTTTCCCATTTCAATGGGACATTCTCACAAGGCAACTCATGAAGTGTTGCAGACCAGTTTACTATGTAGATTATACCCAAGACAGATTCAGAGCACTTATCAGTGATTTCTCATCCAAGGGGAAGATAATTGAAGTGGACATCCCCAACAGTTTATCTTCAGCCCATTTCCATACACTATTTTAACTCATGATGTACATATGATGGAACTTAACACATTGAAATATTGCAGATGACGTCACATTAAGTATGGCTGAAAGTCCCTTTAAAGATAAAAATCAGAATTCACAGTGGTATTGGAAGTTGGAGATGATTCAAAAATCAGCAAGATGAAATTCAGTAAGGAACTACAATATAAATACTTAAACAGAAATCTAATGCAAAAACTTTAAAAGTGTAAAGCAATTGGTTGGCCTAAAGCCATGTAGAAAAGGATATAGGAAATGTAACCACAGACTGAAGAGCAGTCAGAATGGTGACAAGAAAGCAGGGTCATTCTGCAATATATTAATGTGACTGCTACATACCAAGTTCTGCTTATATCCCACGTTATACATAAAGCAGCCATGAGAAAAGCCTCAGCTAAAGCAGGAGAAGAAAACTAAGGAGAGAAAACAGGTGTGTGTGATGTAGTGTTATATAAGGGCAATGACCAATTCTTCACTGTGTTCAAATGGAGTAACTAGTTACTATTTTCATTTGCAGGAAAAATGTTTTGGGAGACAGAGAAAGTTAAGTTATAAGACGAGATATCTTGGAAGTTGGTTACATAAATTGAGTATGTCTTCTGTTGGAGTCAATTTAGAGTTTACTTAAAAAGTCAGTGTGACAGATCTTTGCCTCTTTAAATCTTGCCTTAGAGCAAGGGACAGGACTGAAGCTGCACTGCAGTGCTTCAGTTTGATATTTCTCTGATTCCTCTAACATAATTCCATTTATTGTTGTGCTCATTCCACACTGCAAATGAAGCCATCTAGTCTTGGGATAAATTTCTTCTTAACACTTCTCAACTAGCGTTTGACATACCCTGAAGTATGAAAGCCTTCAGCTGCTTCTCTCTACTTCCTTTAGAAATTTAACACATGTTGAATTTATATCAATGTTATTACTGTCCAAATCAGTTTTGTGGACACATTAGCAGGTGCTGCCTCACATTCCAACAATTTATTTTACCAGCTAATTATTAATTCTCAGTTTAAATGACTGCTCTTAAATTTTATTTACTCTTTTAATCTAAGAAACTGTTAACAGGAACTCCACCATACTTGGGATTTCTTAAAGCAAAACAAGAAGTGACAAAGTGACATACCCACTTTAGACAGAAAAGGGTCACAAAGGTCAAAAGCTTATACTGGATGACTTATGTGTGGTCAAAGATAGCAAACATTTCCACAGTTGTGCATATGAATCAGGAATTCTGTAATCCATAACTTTACCAGAGATAAAACTACTCAGAGGTTCTATCAATCATTAGAAGCTTAGGAAGTGAGTTTGGGGAAAGAATTAGAGCTTTCAATTTCTTCAATATTTTAATTTCATTTCATTAAGATCTTACAATTTTATTCACATTTTCAGACAAGAAAAACAGATTAATGAAACTGTTGCAGTGTTCATACTTACCATCATTGTAGTCTTGTTGATGATATGAAACATGGTATCTTCTGGGGTAAGTCCCCCCCTTTCCAAATTTCTCAAATATTGGGATATCATACTCTACTAGAAAATAAAAGGATTCATTTCAAAATTTAAAATGTGACAAAAGCATGTTAAATTACTCACTTTGGTAATACAAACTTAAAATGGGTGAATGTATCAGAGGATAGGAAGGGTTGAAGCATCAGAGCAAAAAGAGATTATAGAACAAAATCACACAACTCACAAGAACTAAAAGGACTTCAGTCAAAAGTCCCAAAGGATCAAGAATTCGAGAGCTCAAGTGGTTTGTAACTTCTTGCTTAAAAGAATGTTGGAGGATTGAAGTATGCCTGATTACTCTAGTTTTAAAAACTTTCTAGGGGAGAAACTATTCCAAAGAATATAATTTAAAGTTGTATAAATATGAAAAACTGGTGAATGGGTCAACACAGCTTGAATTACTAAAACACATTCAATAGATCCTCTTTTAAAAGTTATTGAAGGAGAAAAGTATAAGATAAGGGAAAAGTCCCTCATGCATAAATAATTGGTTAGAAGAGAAGTACATAAGAAGGGAGGAAACAGTCAACAGTTCTACAGGAATGTGGGCTAAAACTCATGCAGTTTAATTATCCATGAATTCTCCGTACAGAACCAGGAACAGTGAAGTGACAAAATCACTTTGAGAAATAAAACCAACAGAAGAATTAGAGAAGGCCCTTAAGAATCTATGTGACTGGATACTGAAGTTGCAGACAAAATTCAGTGTAGGCTTCAGTAAAGATTTGTGATAGAGACTTCCATAAAAGCAGCACTTGCAATCTTTGTATTAGCGGAGGAGAAAATTAAATGCTGTAAGATAGGCTGAGCAAAGTTTTGGTCTACTCCATTTCAAAGGATTTAGTAAAAATGGAAAATATTTAGAAGTACAGAGATGATCAAGACACAAAATTGCTTCTCCATAAGGAATGTAGGTCTCTATATACTAGAAAA
Organism: Gymnorhina tibicen; assembly: GCA_013399875.1. NCBI lineage: Eukaryota > Metazoa > Chordata > Aves > Passeriformes > Artamidae > Gymnorhina > Gymnorhina tibicen. The sequence goes on along the minus strand of VXAZ01002274.1, from coordinate 1,108,265 downwards.
GCTACAGCTCAAAGGGAAACAAAGAGGTCCATAAAAAAACAAAACCAAACCAATCCACTGGAAAAACTGTAACAACAACAAAAAAAAGCCTTTCAAAAATCACAAAACACATACTTCTTCATAAAACACAATAAATTGCACAATTTTGTGTTGCAACCTACAGCTGATGCTGAGAAAGTTTATACTAGTTGAAATAGGAACACGAAAGATTTGTGGAAGGAAAAAAATCCAACAAATCACAGAACATCATCTTGCATTTGCAGAACCCTTGAGCAATACATGACTAGGAATATATTCTGAGAGAGGAACACTACACACCCTTCTACAGAAGCCCAGTACTGGTTGTGGCAGGAGGAAAGACTAGGCCAGATGGACTTTTTTCTGCTTCTGTTACACATCAAATCATGAGAATAAATATTGAATATGGAATTACTGATTGCTGTGTATCCCACTGTTAACTGGGATACCAGAATATGCCATGGGGAAAAAACCCAACAAGCCCCCATAAAAAAATACTGCAAGATGATCTTACTAGAAAAGTAACTGTAATGAACACAAACTAGATTAGGATTGTACAAAAGGCAAACTAATTTCTGACATTTCCTACTCTTTTGGTACTTATCTCTGCCACCTATATGCTTCTTACACATAGTTTTAGTTTTATTTTCATTTAAAAGTGGTGCAATCTGTTAAGCACTCCAGAATTCTAAAACGGTAAAACTCACTATCACACATTTATCTGGATAAAGCTTCAAAATCAAAATAAAAAGAAGCCTAAAAGTATGGAATAGACCGAAGAAACACAAAACCCTTTTGATTTTCTGGAAACTAACTACTGTTCAACAGCAAAGTTTTGTAGTGAGACAAGACTGTGAGAAGACACTTCAGAGCACTTTCAAAGTTACCCTCTGCACTTCGCAGCCTGAACCCTGCACAACAACTTGGATTCAAACCACAGTATTGTACGAAAAAAACATTCGTGGTGATGATTAATTTATAGGCACAGCCCACAGGTCTCCATCCTTTCACTCTGCAGTGCTTTCAATTACAGAAGTCATGAGCACTTCAATGTGATCCTTACTTCACATAGAAGAAAACAAAGGCTCCATGTACTGGTTTCGGCTGGGATAGAGTTAATTTTCTTCATAGTGGCTCATGTGGTGCTACAGTTTGGATCTGTGGCTAAAATGCTGTTGATAACATAGGGATATTTTAGGTATTGCTGAAGCACATTTACACAGATTCAAGGGTTTTTTTTGCTTCACACACTGCCATGCCACAAGAAGTTGGGAAAGAACACATCTGGGACAGCTGGCCCCAACTGACCCAAGGGACCTCCCATACTATCTGAGGTTGTGTTCTGCAACAGAAGCTGGGAGAAAGACAGAGGAAGGGTGGACATTCATAGTGATGGCATTTTTCTTTTCAAGGTAACCACTAGGAGTGATGAAGCCCTGCTTTTGTGGAAATGGCTGAACACCTGCCTGCTGATGGGAAGTGGTGAATGAATTCCTTGTTCTGTGTGTGTCGCCCTGAGTTTTTCAGTTTCTCCATGTTTTTCTACTGTAGATAAGAATTCTCAGGCATGTTCTGTAAACATAGCCATGTTTTCCTAACCGGTCCTAAATGTTTACATTCTTTCTCCTAAGGCGGAGACATTTGATGGACTTTTCCTTTGACCAGTGTGATTTGAAGGTGGTCACTTCATCTTCCAATCCACGGGTCTTCTCAAAGAGATATAAATAAAATGTGAGCCCCCAAGGGGGCAGCGATTTTGGCCCGAACTCGAACCCAGAGACTTCGTGTCGTTCTTTCATCCCCGAGTGCGACATGTGTGTGCAGCTTTTGCTGTGCTATTAAACTGCCTTTATTTTAACTCAGGAGTTCTCTTACTTTTCCCCTTGGATTCTCTCCCCAGTCCCACATGGGGGAGTGAGCGAGCAGCTGTGTGGGGCTTAGCTGCCTACTGGGGTTAAACCACACCACCTCCAAATTAAATAAATTAACCGTGGATATACACCAACGTAGAGATGGATGTTACAATCCAGTTTAACAAAGTGTTGCATGCCCCTATGCACTGCAACATTTGTTCTTTTTACAGAGGCAGATAGTCATATTATGCACACTAAGAGTGGTGTCACACACAATAACCTGGAAGAAAACATTTGGAATTTCTTGTATTTCCATGGTATCTTTTACTGTGTGTATTTGGTGTTGCTTTGCTTTCTTCCACCATATTGTTCGTGTGATACAATACTTCTCAACATGAACATCCCTTCTAAGCCCTATTACTTGCAAGAGGAACAGTTCTGAAAATCTAGTGTGTCCTCAGTAATTTTTGCCTACCTGAGAATTCCTGATGATTATCTGGATAGCTCTGTGCTCTTGGCATCCGAGACTTGGGATAGTTGTCCCTGGAAGTGTAAAAACATACAGCAGCTAAATACATACTGTTAATCTAGTATTTACAACATTTAATCTTACTGTCCTCTTACTGACGAAAAGCCACTGCTATGCAGGTTGCTGCACCAGTTTACAAAAGTGGAACTCAATTCTGAAACTCAATTCTAGTAGATATGTATAACAACTGAAGATCAGTAACAATGGAAAAGCTTGCTTATTGAGCTTAATGTAGCAAGAAAGCAACAGACACTGTTAATGAGCAATGATATTAGTAAAAACATGAATTATCACAAGTACAGCCACAAAGGAACACTGTTATGTTTAACACCTTTATGGCAAAACACAAAGGTTTAAAGACTGGCAAAATCTGTTATACAGCCTACAAAAACTCTTGACGAAATTGAACCAAAGAAATGTTGAACCTTTTAATGAGGAAAAATATTTCCTCTTCTCTCCATGAAAGTCATAGGATTAAGAGAGTGATTTTATTGAGTTATAGAATGATGAAGAATTTTTTGGTTCTTACATGATCACATTGTTTCTTACCTACAGTTGGTATGTAAGTCCCAGCCACCAAAAGGAATGGATGGGATTGCCAATCAGAGCAATCGATTACAGTTTATTTCCATAAACATACCAAAACAGTGTCCTCCTTTTTCTGGTAAGAATTTCTCTAATGGGTAACAGAGGCTAAATGGAGACACAAAACCTACATCTTTGTAGGAAATATTTAAATGGAAAAAAAAAAAAAAAAAAAAAAAAAAAAAACTAAGAAGAGGGGACAAATTAAGAAAATAAAAACAACCAAAAAAAGTTTTGAAGAAAANAAAAAAAAAAAAAAAAGGAAAACAAACTAAGTAGAGGTGACAAATTAAGTAAATAAAAACAACCAAAAGAAGTTTTGAAGAAGAAATATGAGTTGCATTAAGTTTCCTTTGTTTCCCCTTCTTCCATTCACCCTACCCCACAAAAAACCTGTATTTGGCAATTTGGTAAAGTTTCTTTTCTGTGGAGCTAAATTAAAACTGTGTGTGTATAATCTATCACGCTACAACAACAAAATACTTTTCACATCTGTTGTCTTCTTGGTTGTGAAATGCACACTTATTATTTAACTCAAAATCATATTTATTAGACCAAACCTATTTGTGTCCTCAAACCACATCTTCTCAAATGAAATGGTAGTATCAAATAATACGGCTCTGATTAATTGCCACAGGCAGTGACCTCCAACTCTTTACCTTTCTACCAATTCAATAAAATATTTAATCAGCAGTGTTGTTTGGCGGTTTGAAATAAACAAAGAGCAAAACCGCACACTAAACCCAAGGTTATTTGCCTATTGACCACCATAAATCAAACAGGAATATGTTCTGCTTGGCTTGGCTGGTGGACAGTGACCCCCTCAAAACACAGGGGTCTCCTCAGAGGGCAATCCAAAAAGACCCCCCACAGCACACAGTGCCTCTTGTTAAAGTGGGCTTTAACAAAGAAAAATAAGCTGAAAGTTTGCAATAGGAACAAGGGGAGAGGAACAGGCAGTAATTGCAGAGGAAAGGACGGCATTGCTTGTTGAAGCCTTTAAATGATTCTACCCTCCTTCTTGAATTGGGTACCCCCTTCTTTGGCAAAGGAAAGCCTACTTCACATGGCAGTGCCTAAGAACTGCAAATTTAATGGAGTGGCTCACTGCCAGGGAATATACACCAAACATATGTAAGACCTAGCAACATTTAGTAAATTCAGTACATTTTTGTAGGACCTTAAGTCTAAATTTTTGTGGTTTAAATACAAATTATTTAAAAAAAAAGAAAGCTACAGTGTTTTCCATGTATTAGTAAGCAATTAAGCTTCAATAAGCTTTTATAAACATTCTATAACTGACAAAGGAATTTCTGGAAGAAGTACTGCCACTGGAGAGGAGTTGTATTTTACAGCTGAGACATTATGCAATCTAATAAAGATAAATAATGAATGTAAATAATTTTTACCCATCTAACGGGCTGTCAAGTGAGGGGCAGCTTCCCGAGCCAGAGTTTTCAGGACTGCTCAAAGACAATGGATCCAGCATCTAATAAATAAAAAACAGAAGAAGACCACCAAGATCAAGGGGGTTTTTTTCAATTTTTTTTCTAAATAGTTTAAGGTTTTTGCTATTAAACAGCTAACAAGAAACAAATCCAAATCAGATAAGATCTGGTAAAGACAGAGTAGAAAGCTCATCTGTTGCCTTAAAATGAGCTCCTTCCTAAAATGAAGTTTGTTTTGGTATATTATATAACATCTATTATTTTCTACGAATTGGACACCAGTCTTTCTTTCGCTGTAAATTAAGCACTTATGCCTCCAATTTTTATAGTCTGTGCTGCATCTTAAAGGTCCTGGGCACATACTTTGCCATACACCAATCAAGGACTTACTAAAGAAATAGTGTCCAGAAAGTAAGTTTGCACTCCGCAAACTCAAACACTTAAACGAACTCCGTACTGGGGAGAACAACATCTACCACAGGTTCAGCATTTTTATTCCTCTTGTTTCATGCTGAACAGTGTGTCCAAATAAGGGAAGAAAGCCCATCTGGAACCATACTGATCACCTCTCTAACCCAATGTACTCTGGCCCACCTGGCAGCCCATGGGTTTTATCCAACCCCCCTCATCTCTTTAACAGAAAGTGTGGGGTCTGCTCTCAGAGTGCAAATAGCTGTGCTCAGGCTGATCAACAGCAGAGCAGAGCAAAACCCTCCACTCCCAAATTCCCTTCTTGTCTTTGTTGGGCAGGCTGTGACAGATGAAGGCAGCATGGCCAACACTTGCCAATGTGATGTGGCAATGTAGGGGGAAGGGAGCAAACACAATTTGTGAGTTCTCACCCCCTCAAATTGGCCCTTGAGGCTGCTTAGGTTGAACTAACCTGGCTTCCTATGAAAGTAAAATTCATTAATTTAAACCTGCTGACAGCTCACACAGCAATGCATACACGACAGGTTATATATTTCTGGGATACTTAGGAGTGAATGGACATCCCAGGCTTCAGGGATCATCTGTCTGTCTGACCAGTCAGCGACCAGAAATTACTTTGCCCAGGCCAAAAGTAATTATTTCACTGGAATGAATCCAGACCTGGGCTGGATCTGACCATATGGCTGTGATAATGAATAGCCCTGACCTGGAAAGTAGGAGATTCAGCCTCTAGTCTCAGCTCAGTCATTAAAATTGTGCAACAAATTGCACTACCCCATTGCCTTTATTTTTATTTTATCATCTGTCTCTCATTTAGTCAGCTCATAAAAACCATTGCCTCTTGCCATTTGTAAATGCACTGCCAGTGTCAACAACAACTTGAAGAGATTTGGGTATGCAGCATTATTTTTCTTTCCTCCTTGAAATGTCTCTTTCTCCATTGCCAACTCTGTGAGCAGATACATTCCTGCTTCTTTTCCTGCTGTTTTGAAGGGCAATTTTTATATTCAGAGAGCAGGACTTTTTTTCTTGCTAAGTGTGCTGATATCCTACACTAATAATGCAAGTGAATAGGAAGAACAAAATAACATACATTTGTGATCTTTACACAAAAAAAACCAAGTGACTTTGGAAAGTCTTTCAGAGCTTATTTATGCCATGACTACTAGCATCCCATCTCTACCCCAACACAGTACCTATCACACAGAATCACAGAATATTCTGAGTTGGAAGGAATCCACGAGGATCATTGAGTCCAACTCTGAAATACCAACTGAGTCCAAATAATTCTGACAGATCCACACTCTTTCTTAAAATCTCCTTTTAATTACCCGGAAAAGTTGTAAAGCTGGTCTAGCTTACATATCATTCCCATTAAAATAAAAGGGCTTGTGCTTTCTAATGTAGACATCTCTGCTGTTATTTGTATCTAGCACTATCTCACTCAGCTATCGTGGCAATTAAGAATATTGTCTTTCTCCTTGTAAAAACATACTTAAAAAACTGAAGAGACAGAGAAAAAAACCCAACCAGGTTCTGCAAGACTAAACAGCACAATTATTTCAACCTTATGTCACCAATCAACTTTTCCAGAGTTATCATCTGTTTTTTTGCTGCTCTTTCTAATAATTCCATATTCTTCTTGAACAGCAGTATTTCATAAATCAACCTAACAAAAACTTTAATTTCAATAATCAGAGACGTACCTGATCCATACTTTCTGGAATGAATTCACCCTCACTGTTGATACTGGTGAAGGACCCATTTCGAGCCACCTGATGCAGCTCATCTGGAATGTATCCTGGGGGAGGTGAACTCCTATCACGAGTATTAGAACCTTTTGAAAGAAAAGGGCCAGTCAGAGTCTCTCCACTAACCCAGAATTCAAGGGCTTTATTCAAATGCTTCACAGGCACTGAGCCTGCCTGGATCACTTCTTGCTTTAGGAATTCCCCAAATGCCTGTGCAATACAAGACTTAAGTATAGCATTTAAAATCTGCAGTCCAGAAATTATGAAAAATTTGGGGCAGAGCTGTCTCAATGACATTAAAGAGAATTTTCATTATACAGGAACAGAAATATAAGTTGCCCACAACCAAGCTGGGTAAATTCCTTCCTTTGAACAAAATCAAAATCGAAACCCTTCTACCCATGTCAACTAATCCTTTCCAGCTCTTGAGAATTTCAGTTTTCCTTGTCGATTATTAAGTCTATAAGAACATGAATACATACATTCATAATAAATGCATAATAAGTTAAATTGTCTGGAAGATTATTCATTAAGCTCTCTAGTTTCATAATTAAGTTTGGAAGTTAACATCACACCAACTTTAAAACATGAATAAGCAAAAATGTTGTATCAGTCCCAAACTCAGTATCTTAAACAAATGCTCACACATGAAAAAAATATGGGAGTCCTAAACTGAGCAAGGAAACACATTGCCATATAAGCAGATTTTTCAGTAGTTCATTCCTGTATCTGAAAATTAAGGGGAGTACTAACATCAGCTTTTTAGGTTACCCTGAAATAATTCTACATACACTTACTTACTTGTGGGGTTTTCTGGATAATTTTCTGTATTATATATATTTAAAACACTTCTGTCTTAATACTCAAAATCCACTCCCTTAAGTGCAAATTCTATAGTAGAGTCATTGATGAGTAGAAGAGATGGTCTGTATTGAGAGCAAAATTCTCATTAAGAGAATACTACAAAAGAAGTTTTTACAATTAAAGCTATTGAAATGTGCAGCTTACCTATTACAGACAGTCGCCTTTTTCTGTCTGTCACACCGAACACTGTATTATCTAAATCTTCCAGTGAGGGCAAGGGTTCCACGTTATTTACACTGGGTGACTGAAAATGCATAAGTATTACAACCTGCAGTTACTACTTTACGTTCCTGACAATGAAAATACTTTGCAAACATTATAGGCTTTGTGCAGTACATTCCATTTTTCAAGCAGTCAAAAAAGCAGCTTGCTGTTTTACATCACAATTCATCTATTTTAGTAGCTCATTCATACTCTTTAAAATTCATTTTCAATATGCACCAGTATACAAATCCTATGAATATCAGTGCCATGATTTATTGGCTAATAGCAAAATATCTCAGCATTTAGCCTATAGAACACTAGTCCTTGCTACGACAAACACTGAACTTCCCACAAAGAAGTGTCACCAACATATGACTTAACTAACAGTTTCAAGTAACTACCATTACTTAAATTCTATATGCTTTTTTTTTTAATCATTCTACTAAGGCACACTTTTCTACCACTGTAGGGAAGGCAAATAAAAAGACAGGAACAGGATCTAGGAAAGAGTTAAAACTGAGTCAGTACAAAATGCTAATAGATGCTTAAAGTGAAATGAAGAAGCAATCAGTATTACATTCAATTGGAAAAATGCCATCTTTAAGGAAAGATACAAATTATACTTCATTATGAAAACTGAGGAAAAAGACATTTAGCATGTCAACTCATACCTGTGTATTTCCATGTATTACAAGCAGTATCTTGAGACTCTTCATATGTACACTACGGTCAAGTAGTTCAACAGCTTTGTCCAGGTCATCCTGTGTGGTTAATGGAATTACAAGCTACAAAAGGAGGGGCAGGGGGGAAAAAAGTCTTAAACAGGACACAAGAAAGAAATGAGGAAGTCAAGTGCAGCAAAACAAACAGAATCTTTTCTTTCATACCAAACAGCTTGAAAATAAACTTTATTAAATGATCCCTTTAAGTAAGTAGTAAAAATCTGTAGTTCAATCTTAACACTTCCTTCAGATGCCTCTACTAAGGACAGCATGGTGGAACAAGTCTTCACAAGAAGCAACCATTCTGCATATATAGAACTTAATATCCAAAAGTTTCAGCAGAATGGGTACAATTGGGTCAATGCCTAAATTAACACAAGTCTGTAAGAGAAATAGAAGTCCTATTTTACAGAGCATAAAGCAGATTTTTGTATCTCAAATATTACAACTATACTTGTTTAAAGTTGCATCACTAACAGAATTTCTCCATTGAAAACCAGAATTTTTAAAGAAAGATGTGATCCATGGGCAACAACTCTAGTCCTCACTAGAATCTTACTTGGGTCTAATTAGCTAGAATTATTTTGGCATACATATATCTTTAGAGCAGAAAACTATGCCATTAATGTGCAGTTGAGATCTGAATTCTGTAACAATTAAAACCGGGCTCGTGTTTCAGGAGTGTAAATTACAGCTTCTCCTTGCAGCAAAGGAACAACAGAATACAGAGTTTTAAATCTATTCTACTTGTAAACAGCCTCAGTCAATGATGCTTAAATACAACACCAGTCAAAATACAGTACTTTTATACAAAACGAGATGGGAGTGAGGAGGAAGATCTTGATAAAATGAAGAGTATGCTTATTTGTTAAGTTGCACTTTTAATGCCAGTGACACATTTTTACCATCCCATTTCTGAAAGGTGATGGGATGATTTGTCAACGAGTGCAGAAGGCAAGAAGCAGAAAACCTACTCAAAATGCCTAAAAATCTACCAGTGGAAGGAGCTGAGGCTAAAGCATTATGAAGGGCCATTTCTTCTGACCATCCTAATCTCCAAAAGCCTTCTGCTGGAATTCTTCGTTTTGAGGATCAGTTTCACAGAAGTGCCTGGTAATGCAGTGAGTAACCAAAAAACAGCAATCACTGGCATTTTCTTCTGCAAAGATGCAGAGTAGATACAGCAGTTATGTTGTGCATAACCAAGCATATGAACAATCCCTCATGCACTTTGCTGACTCAAGGCGAAAGCCAGATGTAACCCCTAAGAATGGATCCTGCATCTGTAAATATGTTTACTATTAAAAATTCCATCCCTACTTTCTAAAGGAAAGACAGAAATAATACTGATCAGGCATAAGTAGCTAGACAGTGCTGGCCCTGTTACCAAGAAATCGTTGGGAACCAGCCAGTTTAAGAGGAGCAACAGTTAAGCCTACTTCTCCAATCTAAACATTAACTAAATGCAGCATTCTAGCAATTACCTAACAAGATTAATCCTTGAAGAAAAGGATTTACAAGAAAGGATAAATGCTATTTCAAATTTACAAACATGACAAAGCTCAAAGAGATAAAGACTTTACCAAAGTCACACAGCAGAGCTGTGGCTGATCAGGAAGACAATTTATCCATTCCTAAACAAGTCAGAGACTTCATTATGATACAACACTACTCATGAAACATTTCATGCATTTCCTGCCTATCCTAATTTGGACAAGACTTACATATTTGAGAAAACACACACATATTAGAAATCTGGGGTTTTGTCACAGGAGTAAGTTTTGTCACAGAAGTGGTTCCCACTACTTACAAGAGCAAACTTCAGCCTTAAAATGATCAGTGTCCAAGTCAAGAATTTAGAGGACACAGAATATTACCTCATTATTGCTGTAATGTAAATCCATAGTCTGTCCAAAAGCAACTTTAGCTTTAGCTGCAAGATCTTCAAGTTTAACAGGCCTTGGTAACTGCAGGATCCTGAAACACAATTTAAGTTATAAAGAATTTCTGTCCATTACTTATGAAAATCTGACAACTCATTACTTAAGAACTATCTCAGAACTAAGTTTATTACTAAAAAGACTGTAAGAGGCTATACTTTATTCCCTGTCCTCCATATTCTGAGACTTTCAAAAAAGAAAGAAAAGCAGGGAAAAAGCTAAAATGGATAATCAGATACAGAATTAGATTTCATAACTATTTTACTTGCTTCCATATGGCTTGCTTAATGTTTTGCAAGACTCCATTTCAGAGGGAAATTCTTAGAAGCTTCTACATTTTTCCACTTTAGAAAACTAAGACGATGGAGTACCACAGCCTGACAAGCATAAGCATCAGAAAGGAATTACTCCTGTAGTCCCCATTTTTTGGAAATCCAAAAGACTATCTTACCTGAGGAAGGTAACTAAATGTCACCATCTTTACCATAATGAACTACACACTCAAACTGCCCAGTCCATCACTAACTGTGCTTCAAGTGTGCTCCTGTAAGAATGGTGCAGTTGTAGGTCAACGACTTAAGATTTTCTTTTAACTCATGTCCCATCAAACAAATTAGCCCAAACTGCCTATAACTAACCTTTTACTATAGAAAACCATTGTATTTTTTGAGACATTACACCATTAAACAAAAAAGAGCTTTAAATAGTGACTAAGCTATTAAGGTACATTGAATTCACATTCGAAAAAGAAACAATACTCAAATTCTGTGAAGTAGAAAAGTTAGCAAAGGGTACCTGTCCTTTTCATCTGTAGTTCAGTTAGTAGTATACTGGTTTGGGGGACAATTTTTCTCACTGAAATGAGGCTAGAAGCCAGGCCACTTCCAAATAAAAATTATTTTTTAAAAAATCTTTTAAAAAATACCCTAAACAAACAAACAAGCAAAACCCCCAAAAAACCAACCAACACCACTTCTCGCTGTAGTTAACAATTTGGGCAGCAAGCCTGCAATTCTACCCATCACACCACAAGCTCCTCAGAACAAAGTGCCACATTCACCACTGAAAGCAAGTCTGGAATCACTTCTCTTTTTCACTTCCCTTTTTAAAAACTAGTGAGAAAGCCATTGCATAACTTTTTTTTCTTGCATAATTTATTTACTTGATCTTTAGAGCTACATGCTCAGGCAAACAGAAGTATTATAACTCATGCTGAGCAATGAGCCTAGGCTGCCCCGTACCCCTGGGCAAGCAGGCTGAAGTCACTTGGGACAGTTCATTACAGAGCTAGGCCCATGAGCTTAAAAACCTGGGAAAGGTATTTTTTCACAAACTTACTTTATGCTTGTATTAATACTGAATTGATTAACTTAGTCCACTGTGAAAGTGAAATATGATGAACTGCAAAAGGTACTGTCTGTGCAGACTGGCAGCAAGTAAACATTTCTCTGTTTTAAATTCATGCTTCCTCTTCACAAGAAATTGTTAGGTAGAAGAGACCTCAATTTTCAAAGCTTTCAAAGAGACTTAATCCCTCCAAATTACTTTGAGCACTCAGCCATTACTGATGCACTTTTACATGTGATGTTCAGAGGACTGATAGGAGGAAGATGAAGGACGTTGATACCTAGGGAACACTGCTCTTTTACTGCTCCATGTGAAGGGAGAGCACATACTATAATCAGCATGGACACACACTCAACTACTACATGTCACACTAAGGGCTGCCCAGAACCATCAAAGGTTTTATTTGAAGCGAATTTTACTTAAGGAATTTATTATTTCTATTAAGAATAGCATGCCCAGGATATTTTTTCCTTTTTCCGTAAGTATTTTCAAAGATCTTATTTTATAATAATTTCTCTGTGGGTAGAACGAAATTTTGTACTTTCAGAGAGAGACAGGCAAAATGAATTGTCAACAAACCAGTTCTGTATGGAATTACACCTCAAATTCTGTAAAAGCTTTTGAGCAGTCACCAGAGAAGAGATTATATATAAAGACAGATGTTTGTATACTTTAAGCAGATGCATCATTCACCTCTCATAAACAAAGTACAAATAAATTTTAACTGATTAAATGAAAACAATATGAGTCTAATAAATTTTCCTCTTACAGTTGTCAGACTGGCACCCCTGAAGTACAATCTAACCTCTGGGTACTACAGTAACAATAAATTATCATGCATTTATTACACACACAGTGAAGGACAAAAATTATTTTCTGGTCTATTCAAACTTGAGATCTATTCTAATGATCTAAGTAATTGTTTAAGGCTACAAACATCTATCTGAAGGGTAACCAAATGAAGGATACTAAATCAGACGTAGTTACAGTATGATATTTAGGTATTTATGCATACTTAGAACTCTATTTTAAACAGTTAATTCTCTTTAAATTGTGTTCATATCAAAATTAAATTTAAGCTCAAACAAAAAAAACTTCGAGAACTGAAACACTTCAAACCATTACTTTGGAACTTTGTGAAAAGAGTACAACAAAACTCTATAAATAATTAAGAGACAAGACTGTTGCCTTACCTTTTTTCACCTCGATGTTCAAATTTGACTCTAACATCGTTCTGTAAGAAAAGAGATAAAGGAACCACTATTAGCTTGTTATCACCTCTTTTGATGAAGCCCATGAACTCCCATTCAATAGTCCTACACTAGAACTAAATTCCATATTAATTTTCTGTCCTTTCCAACATATCAAGTATTTTAACAAGCTGCTTCTGCTGAGGTACGTGATAGAGGCCAAAAGAGTGAAAAACCAAAAAGTGTTAAAAAAAACTTGAAGTGTTAAAATACAAAAACTTATTCTGAAGTACAATGAATGCTTCTGTAAATAAACACATTATTTTCTATCAATATTTGTTAATATTATAACAGATTTATGACTTCAAATTTAATGTGAAACTGGTTACCAAAGAATTCTCTATCCTGAATAGGCAGATAGATCTAGCTACCAATAAAATGTTTTTATGTACACTTTGCAGCTGATCATTCTAGGCCTAAGAAACATATCTTGTTTCATAAGCATTACCATAGAAACCCACACATGTAATTAACCCAGCAGTCATGCAATACACTTCCCAATAACCGTATCTGTATATATTTGCAGTTACACGAAAATAAAACTGCTTTGCAAAATCACAATTTTAAGAATCAAATTGTATTAGCAACTATTGCAGGAAAAACAATAATGCATTCAACCACAAAGTTTTTCAAGCAACAATGGTTCATCTTCAAAAAGAACTGATTTCCAAATGATTACTTTCAAAATCCACAAATTGAGACAGTGATAAACATTTCTTCTAACTTTCTAAACACGCATTATACTCAAATCATTTTGGATAATACACGCACATTACCACAATGTCTAAAGTCACAGGTCAGATGTGAGTTCCGTGACAGTAGCAGAGCACCACTGTGTTATACACTGAACTCTCACAACTTTCAAAGCACAGAATGAAAAATATGTAGCCATTTGGTTTTGACAGTTTAAGAGCCAAAGATATCTGAATATTTTGGTTTTTAAAAGGTTAAAATAAGCACAAACTGAATTTACTGAACTGTAAATTAAGGATCCAATCAAATAAACATACAGTTAACTCAATTTGGGTAGAAATCTACAACCTCTCCTAACCTCTCTATATAGTAGTTCAAACCTATCAATTAAGTACTTACTACTTTTCCGTTTGTGTTCAGTATGTACAGATAAAAGTGCAGCTGGAAAGAACTCTCATTTCCAGCACATGAACAAGACACTGAGGCCAAAGATGCAGTAAAGGAGTTTAAGCATATTTCTGCTGCTGTACTGACATTCTTTGGTATGATATAGGTGACAATTGGGTAATCTACTAAACCCATAAAATTATTCCTTGGTATTTTAAAATAGTATAGTTCCTATATAAAAATAACAACAACTATAAAATCACTTTACATATAGTGTAAATACCTCTATAATCTTCAATTTATTTATTTAAGCATACACTATGACCTGCTCTGAATTGCCACCATTTCATTTTGCTGCTAATATAATAATATGAACAAAGAAAATGGCAGCACATGGAGGAGACTAATAGCTCATTCTGGTATGCTCGCTGGTCTGGCAAGAAAAGTAATTACAGAAGTCACAGCAGGACATTCCATGTTTAGTACATTAGGGAGGATATTGAAGATTACCTGTTTTTTAGGCGAAGATGACTTTGGTTTTCCTGTTTCTTGCTGGGGCAATACAGGACGACTGGCCTTATGAAGCACAGCCAAATCCTGCATGATTGAATTCAAAGCTTGCTGCTCATCTGCTCAGAGAAAAAGACCAGACAAGTAAAAAAGACTGTTACTTTTGAAGGGCATTACTGTTTCATTTCATAATTAGGCAGGCATTAGTCTAAAGGTCTAAAATCCAAGAGTCTGCATTACACTTCAATACATAATTGCCAAATTAAAAAAAAAATCGTTGCCACATTGCAAACATTTTTATTTTATTTATCATTAACAGTGCTTAAGGAAATAAACAGCTTAATCAGTAAACATAATTCAAATAACAGGTTTAAAAAAACTGAAGTCATAACAAAGACTAAACTTTACACAACTGCAGGCTGTTTTAGTAAGAGAAAGGGGATGCAGGGGAAAACCCCGTCTACTTCAATTCAAATTATATCCATTGATGTTTACTAGAAATAATACTTCCCGCTCCCTTCCACAAAATAAAGAATAAAAAGCAAGTTCTTTTGAACTATTTCTCCTCTGTCCTGAACAGGTATGATCATGCCCATGGGAAGCACACACAAACTCCCACATGAACACCTCAGCTGCCTGAGCATCTGCTGATAGCCCATGGAGCATTATAAAAATCCAAAACAAAAACCCCACCACAACAAAAAAACAATCCACAAACCAAAAATAAAATACCACTGAACTTTTCCAGGACTGAAAACACAGAGGATTTTAGGGCTTAAAGGAAGAATTCACAAGGAGAATCAGAAGCACTGAACCCAGGGGACAATTTAGGGACAGGAATGCTACATAACTTAGGTTTCAAGTTCACAAAAAATCCTAAATCCTGACGATCTGCTGCAGCTGTGATGTTCTGATGCCAGGTTAGACAAGATATGCCCTAGAACTGGGATGCTCCTTTAGACAGGAAAGCACTTAGGAGATCAAAAGCCTGTATATACATCACTAAGAGAAATTTATATCTAATATTTTGTATTAATTCCTTGCCAGAGCAATAGTACTGCACTCAGCATGTATCTAGAACACTGGATAACAAAATTTATCTCCAGTGGTGTTGACTGTGTGCCTTCATGCTCCTTCACAATGGATATGTCTGTTGAAGAATTCATTGCTAAATGCTGTGATTTACAAAGAACCGTACTTCTCAAACATGGACCTGAGAAAAACTCAGCATTAAAAGCAGCAAGCAAGCATTCCATGTATGCAGCAACAATGAGAATTCCTTCACATTCGATTAAAATATAACCAAATATATTTCTCATATACAGAAATCGTGCGTTTTAAGTGTTCTAATTTAATGGATTCCTTACAGATCAGAAAGCTGGTCTGAAAATTAGTAACTCTGATCATCACTCATGCTGTTATTATTCATAACTCTACTAAGATACGCAAATCTACAAAAGCAAGTTTTACCAGCAATATTTAATGGCAGAACTAAAGGCATTCTTGCAGCTCAGTTATTCATTTCTCACACTAAAACACACGTCAAAATTTGCCAGAGTTAAAACAGTTGAACTATTTTATTGTGTTATGGCCTATTCTAGTGCTCAGCAATGCTAAAAGTAAAATAATGCTTTAGCAGTTGGTTGGAGTTCCCACTGGTCACTAGATTGCATATTTTATACAAAAGAAACCAAAGTACCAGGGCAAAGCATCTAAAGTTACTAAATATCCAATATGACTCAACAATCATTTCTCTCACACAAAACACTGGATAATATCAGAAATCTGAAGAGTGCTGTATTCCTAGATTGAGCAACTTGATTATTAAGCATAAGGTTAGAAAAAATTAGCATAACATTAAAAGATAAACAAAAGCAATACAAAAGTGTGTGTGGTGTGGTTGGTTGGTTGTTGGGATTTTGTTGGGAGAGGGAGCACCAATAAATGATTACAGTAACATGGTCAACTCACTAAAAACAAACAACTTGGAAAATTGACATACAATTTAAAGTAATACAAATGAGCTACATAACTAGAAAAACACAGACCCTCTGCACAGAAGTAGCTTTGCACTGTAATGACACAAGGCAATAAGATCAAATTCTTGTACACAGACTTCGTGTTTTGAGTTTGGTTCTTTCTAACAGCCATTATCACTTAGAGCACAGTAAGTATTGCTCAGTACCCTAATACCATGAATCTCAATTTCCTAAACTTGAATCTGTAAGTTATCACATAATGAGGGAAAAGTACTATGTTATAAGGAAGGAAAAAAAAACCAAACAAAAACCAGAAGAAAACAAACAAACAAAACCCAAACAAAAACCCAACCCCAAAAAAACACCCAAACAAAAAAAAAACCAACCCAAACCCAAAAACCAAAAGGAATATTTTCAGTACTAGTGAAGCTGCTGAACACTGCCTTTCATGTAGTCGTTACACGATGTTAAACAGCCAAAGCACATGTTTCATAGGAATAGTAGTAAATTTTTATGTAAGTTACACAGAAGACTTACCCATTATGGCAGTGAGTCTGAAAACTCAAACTTCAGGGAAATGGTTGCTTCATTAGCATTATTTTATTTCCTAAAACGCAAAACCAAAAATCCCACAATTACTAAAGTTGTCAAAGCCATGTAAAACAGTCAACTTTTCATTGTTTATGAGCAGTTTTTCTACGATTCTACATAGCAAACACACACAAACTATAAATAAGCTTGGATAAGACACACATATGATGGGTGGAGAAAACAGATATTGCCCCCGAAGCCTCACCAGCCTCTGAGTAACATACATAATCTCTGAAGACACAAAGCCTGAACTAAATATTCTTCTAGACTTCAGCTGATTTTAATCTCTACCTACACCCCCAAATGATGATTAGTAGCTTAATTAATAGTAACACTCTACTACATGGGCTACCCACAACTCCAGATTATTAAGAACCAATTCTTCTTCTACAAGTCCCTGTATCTGGTGTTCAAAGTTCTGTGTTCAGAACTACATACATATAGTTTATACCTATTAATACATATGAAACTCACAGCACAAATCAAGAGTCATCAATACATACTGATTACGTAAACTAGAAAACTTCAAGTGTTATTTTTCATCATAATTCAAGAACATAACACAGATACCCTAATTTCCCTGAAAGCAAATGGATCTGGAAGACAGCAGGTATTAACTTTTAATATTCAATATATGTTATCCAGAAAAGCAGAAACATAAGGGGCACATTTCTGAACAAATCCAGTCTATCACAGTATCTTCAAAACAGGCCAATTGAAAAAAAACATTAATGAAGGATGAAGTAAAATAATCCTTCTATAAGATGCCATTATGGAGCCTAACAGCAAAAAACTAAACATATCTCTCTAAACAGAGAATAATATTTGTTGTAATACAGAATACTGCAGGAAAAAAAAAAACAAACCTGCTTTTTTTTTTAATGCAAGAAAAGAAAACTCTCTAATTTCCTAGGCAGTCACTGTAAAGAAGTAAGGAGGGCCTATGTCCCTCCTCCTGTTTGTGGGCTGCAGTGGACCATCATTCCTTCTGACTCAAGAGACAAAAGATCTACCCTACTCTGATAAAAACAGGTGATTTTCCTGCAAGTTCATTCAAGGAGCTGCATCAACAGAGTATGACTCAATTTTTTCTCCTTTTTTAAACAAAATTTATTTTCTTATGGTTTAGTTTCTTACCAGTGTGAAATGACCCCTGATGACAGCATAGGGCAACCAGTGGGAGCACATGGCTGAGAACAGAGGGGAGGTGGGCCAGCTCTTTCAGCACCAGCCAGGTTTCCTTGCTTGAATATTCTGCCAGTGTTGTAGCCAACAACTGATTAATTATAGTTTCCCAAAGGATTTCTGAGCATCTTCAGTTAGGCATCTAAGAGTTTCCAGCATTGTCTCTTACATCCTTATTTCATGAAAACAGTCTTTTTGAGCAGCATTCATTTCAGTGGAACTAGAAAGCTTCAAGTACTTATGGCCTATTTTTCAGAAAGAAATTTGGACTTGAGAGCGATCCGAAGGTCTCTGCAGGATACTGCCTTTTACCCATATATCAGATGAGACACCTACTACCACCTATTACAAGCTCCATAACCAAGAAGAGCTTGGGCTTCTAACGAAGACCCAGAGCTCCCACTCTGTAATCAGAAACCAGTTCTGCTAAAGAGCACACAAAAGAGCACGTGAGAACTAAAAGAAAGCTGGAAATACAGTTGATGTGTATTCTGAGTTACATACTCCCAAGTCTGTGGACAGCCTCACAACAGTACCTGAAACCGCTTCCAGGTGCTGGGGGAAAGAAACTCCCATCTAATGCTTTAAGAGTGTGAAAAATAAACCTGGCCTGGGCTGCTCACAGCCTCTAGACAACCCCAACTTTTACTGCTACTGGGGTCTCCAGCCTCCCGATGCCACCACAGCAGGAGACAGAAAAATCTGTTTCAAAAAAAAAAAAAAAAAAAAAACCAAAACAAAACAAGCAAACAAAAAAGGAAAGAGGTTCTGCTGCTCTGTCACAGAAAAGGAAACCCAGGAAGACAAAAAAGCAGGGGATTTGTACTCATCTTCAGAAAGGAAAATTGGCTGAATTTTCACTTATTTGCTGAATGATAGTGGCCAGTATCATTCAAAATAAGGACTGTATCTTTGGTGCTTGCTCTCACTCAGGATGCCAGGAGATCTGATTTACTTATTGAACTGGGATTATCCTTATAGCATTAAATATCAGGACTAACATTTTTTCCCCATGAGCGATTCTTTGCATCTTTTGCATCCCTGAGAATCCAAAAAAGGAGAACATATATTATTTCCTATGCTATGTTTTTTGTATCAGCAATTGTCTTGAAGAATCTTCCAAAAAATTATTCACTAAAGTGGTTATAAAACATCTTTTTAATTCTGTATTTGATCCAACAGTCTTAAAATGAGAGCTAATGTAATTTTCATAAAATGTCTGTTTTAATTAACTGTCTTAATACATTAAACATAACAATGTATTTCATGACTTTGGATGAAGTACTTCTGTAATATTTCTTTGTAAGCATTTCAAATAAATAGAATAGTTCTGTGAGGCATTTTGAAACTTCTAGCACACCTGAAGAAAACAAAACCATCTTAAACCTCCAAACAAAAACACCCAACATGTTCTTCTTCAACCTAGCTGAAAAAAACCCAAAACTTGGAAGCTGAAGATATTTGAGCTAAAGGGCTCACATAGGGCTGAAGAAACACTTAAGAAACATCTCCTCCAAGTTCCTCCAGCTACAAGAACTCATTCTTTAGTATTAATCTGTGACATGTCTCACTAGAACATAAGCTAATAAGTGAGCATCCATATATTTTCCCCTTCACTTCCTTCTTATTCCTTAACAGAAAAAAACCCAACTTAAGAAAAATTTCTCTGAATAACTTACATTTCTTACTTTATTGCCCCTTTTAACCAAAATTGTCTGTTCAAATATGAAGTATAATCAGTCACCTTAACAACCTTTGTGTTAGCATTTTGTGTTACTTTAAAAATAAGCTAACATTAAAATTTCAATTAAAAACATCTGATCCAATTTTATGAAGACCTTTACGAATTCACCTTGTGAAATGAAAAAAGACTTCTGTTCTTAACTGATCATTTTCACAAGGGGTTATAACAACAGCATGGTTGTGGAGAGTGAGTAAAAACAAGCTAACAAAAATGAACATTTTTCAAACAAGTATATATACATCCAGTAGAAAGGTAAAAAAGCATACCCTAATCCCTGGTTGCAAAATAGCATTAGTATAGCACACACAAGACCAGATTACAATCCAAGACAAAAAAAAGGAAGTGAAATAAAAAATTGAAACTTGGCAAAAAACCCAGGAGAAGCAAAGGCTGCAAAACACAAAGAGCAGATGCAAAGGTAGAATAAAATTATGTCAAGGTCTTGCAGAGAGACACAAGCAGCCTGAATTTGAATGTAATTAAAGAAGGGATGACAGAGTGAATTTCAAAAAGGTGTTTGCTACTCTTATCACATCATCAAAGAAGAATATCCTAGCAACAGCATTTTGGATATAAGGGTGGAGAGATGCTGATTCATATTCATGATTCTCTTCCCACCAGCCACCTTCCAGAGTCTGGAAGTCTTTCAGAATCTGAGAAAGCTAAAAACAATTTCCAAGAATCACCTGGATATTTTCTTTCTTTGGTGCCTTTCTCAATGCAAATGAAACAAAGCCTGAGGACAAGTAAGCCATGCAGACGATGTAGCTATTTCAGACACCCTGAGCTAATTGCCCATTCGCACACATTTCTAAAATAATCACAACACGGTGCCTCTGAGTTACTAAATCAAGAACAAAAAAACCTCACTGAAGCAAACAACCTAGCTTCAGTGTAGGAACTGACTCACAGTAAGGAACTCAGACTTACATAGTAACACTTTACCTACACAAAAAGGTGCTTTACACCTTCAGAGTCCAAACCTGTTGCAATAGTGGGGGGCAAGAATCTCAAGGACATCAATTCCCTCCACTAAATTCTCACTAAAATCTGAATGCAAGGATAAATGGTTTCCAACCCTTACACCAAAGCAAAACGACATCATGTGAACTCAAAATAAGAAAGATGCACTGTAATTATTTCAATCACAGGTAAAGATTAAATCAGACTTACACTGTATTAGACATGAGCAAGTTAAACCAAAACAACACAAAACCAGTATCTGCTCGCATTGCTATTCAGAGACACACTTGTCTATAATAGATGATGCAAAAAGAGCCAAGTAAAAATGAAGAGTGAGCTTTCACAGGTGATTTTTCAGACTGTAGAATGGACAATCAGAATATAAAGAAAGACTATAAAATTTTATTTCATAGCAAGAAGAATGAGCCAGATAAAATGTTTTTTCTCTAAAAATGTTATTCTTAAACAATCAAATGCTCGGTCTTACACAACCAACATCTTATAAATCACAGCAAGCAAGGCTGACAAAATCTCAAGTGATCACCTAGTCAAACATACCTACTTAACCTTTAACCAAAATAATGTGCAGCACTGCTTGTTAAGGTTTTTATTTTAAAAAAATAAACACAGTATCTGTGAACAAGACAAAGATACCTAAATCTGAACTTCTGTAGCCTTTTTCATAACCCAAAGCAACTGCTGGCATAAATGACAATAATGACACTACATAGTGTGACAAGCATAGCCATCAGTATTGTTACAAGACATTAGGAGATACCTAAAAGAAGGTAACTCCATAGACACGAACATAAAGAAGAGGATTGTATATGGACATACACACAAATGAACACTGGACAAAAAGCCACCCTTTTCAAAGAATATGAAAGCAGCAGCAGCAGCACACAATCATGAATGACAAAAAAAAGAGAATTGAAGAACGGTAATGAGAAAAAGTCTAACAGTAACACATCAGATGTGAGATCAGCTTTAGAAAAACCTGGATCTTTATCATATTGTAATAATACATAAAAAAGGTATTCAGAGGGAAAGCAGAGAAGGGAGAAAAAGATTAAACTAATCCAAATCAAAAGCCAATGACACACTGCTAAATTAAGGTAACATTTGCAAAACAAAACAAAAGTAGGACTCAGTGGGCCAAATCTGGAACATTACAAATTACATTTAACTGGGTGAATTAAATAAAAGAAATATTATTCCTGTCACAGTACTATGGAATCTTTTAAAATTAAAATATACTTCAAGGGAATGAATGGATAAATGCTTCTTAGGAAATATCTGTTGAAATGTTTGATTCCAGCCTTCTTTGCACACCTCGAGGAATCTTTAGGTCTGAAAGCCAGCAGGGAGGAATCCTGTCTATTGACAGCACACCAGTAAGGGCATGAGCCACAGAGCAGTAATATTATCTTCAGTCCTTTCTCTCTCATGTGCCCTCTTCTATTCTGAAGCACTTTCTTCCCCTCCTTAATTTATCCCAGTTGTGAGGTTAACTGCACTGGACAGGACACACTCAGTGTCCACCCAGCTGTGCTGTGCTAGGAGAGACTGGCAAAACAGCAGAACCAACCAAGCCCTGCCAGCTGACACCTCAGAGCAAGGAAGACAATCTAGAGCAGCATCTCTCATGACCAAGGAAGTAATGCAGGAATGACCGAGTCCTGTCCTGGACTCGGGTAGCATCAGACAGAAACAGTATTCCCCTCTATTTTTACCTTGTAGAATCACAGAATCATTAAGGTTGAAAAAGACCTCCAAGAACATCAAATCCAACCTTTAACTAAACGCCACCACATCAACTAAACCAGAGCATTGGGTGGCACATCCAGCCATTTCTTGGACACTTCCAGGGATGGTGACTCCACCACTTCCCTGGGCAGCTCATTCCAATGCGTGACAACCCTTTCGGTGAAGAAATTCTTCCTGATGTCCAACCTGAACCTCCCCAGGCGCAGCCTGAGGCTATTTCCTCTTGTCCTACTGCTAATTGCCTGGGAGAAGAGGCAGACTCCCACCTTGTTACACACAGCACCTCACTACATGGTTTTCCATAGTTACATCATTCAACAATTCTATTCTGAACAGCTGAACTAAACCCTTCTACCACTAGAATGACTGTTTGACAGGAGAAACATAAGCATAACAAATACATTTTCACAGAAAGAACATTTCTGGCTTATTTCCGGCAAAAGTACTTGGATTTATTTTAAAAAGTATTTTAAGTCTTGTTCTGATTGTATGTAGCTTAGTCAATATACATCCAAACTTTGCCCTGAATTTTCTCACTCTCTTTTAATTAAACCAGTTTATTCAGCACCACAAGCTATTTTAACCTAATGTACAGAGACCAAACAACCTTAAAAAGTACCATGAGCCAGCAACCTCTATGAGCATGATGGGCTTCATAAAATAATAGCAATCAACTCACTCAAAGTTAACACTTCTGAAAAATTATTAATAAAAATATATTACGGGGTAAAAACCCCTCACATGTGCTTACTGAATTTAGATAGTGAAAAAGCAAGTGGTGATAAAAAACCAGAAAGAAATAGCCAGGATCCATTTTTTGTTCCACTTTTGAGAAAAAAATCAAGAGGTTAAGTCCAAACTACACCATAGTGTTACTGGAATAGAAATTTCAGCACCAACAAGAACAAAGAGATAAAATTCAGTATGTAAAATGCTTCAAATCAAGCATTTAAAATTAATGATCCAGGGATTTTTAACTCTAAGACTCCTCAGGAAAGCAGTGGTTTTCTTTTCTGGATCATTCTTACAAATATTTGGAAATACCTGGAAAACAAGAAGATTCAAGTGGATTGTAAATACTGTATAAATAACTGAGAATGATAAAGGAAAGGGTCCAAAAGCTGCCAATTGCTCTTATCACAGCAATCGATAATAAAATACTGCAGTACTTAGCTTGGTTTCTACCAGAGTAATAAATGCAAAACACAGCAAATACTTCGATTTCAAGGTTTATTACTGCTGCCAAACAAAATATGTCTTCTTGAAATAATTACGGATTAGTTAACAGAACTAACTGCAGCAATTACCCTACTGAGGTTTTTTCAACATACTTGGCTAAATGTCACATGATATTCGAGTTATTTGCTTTAAAACCTCAATTAACTAACAGGAAATTCAGCTGATGGATTAAAATAAAAGAGATCCATATTCCTACTTAGCAGAAAACACCAACGAACATGATTCCCACTGCAGGCCCCTGGAGACCGACAACGATCAGGCAAGCCACCGCGATAGACCAGTTATGGCTTAAGGAAATGACCTGAATCATGTTTGAAAATAGCTGCAGTCCAGCAAAATGCATTTAAATACCATTAAGAGTTTTAAATACATATAATAATTTATTGTGGTTACTCTCCATTTATTATTAATTAAAAATGACACTAAACACTTTAAAAATTAGATTAACTGCTTTTATGGTGCTAAAACTGACAGGACTGCTTTCTGAACTTCTATCCTCCCTGTAACCAGGTGGGCACCACCCACAATTAGAAGCTGTATTTCATGCAAGTCTAAATATTGTGGTTTATTACATTCACTCAGTAATGTTTTTGCATTGAATGCATTTTAACATAAAGACAATCATTTAGGAAATTGGAAAAGAAGTTGCAGCTACAAGATTGGCCAGTCTTAGCAAGAAACAATTAAGAAGAATTATTAAATCACAATGTGTAATTATCTAACATAAGTGCAATACAACATTAAAGAGTCATAGTGGGATCCTTGTGTGCCTAAAAATGCTGTGTATGCAGAAGCCATCTTGCTTCTGTACACAACCTACAGGCACAGTGCTCCATGCAGACTGCAGACGGCAAGTGTGGGATGGCTGAAGCATCAGAATCTTTGTGGCTGCTACAGAGGTATCAGGTATCTCTACAATGTGCACACTTGAGATTTCTTACACTGACGACTTTTAAAATCTTCCTGGCAGGCAAAAAAAAGTGAATTAATGTCTCACTGAGCCTACAGCAGCATGCAGCTTTACCTCATCTATACAGCTACAGACATAATTTAGTATTTGTTTATTTTATGAAAAGAATGGTTACTAGCTGTACTCTTTCCAGAGTTCGATTTAATACATAGACAAACAAAAAAGTAACAAAAAACCCCAAACTAATAAAACAGACCAGACTTGCATAAAAAGCAACATTTATGGATGGTGCCCTCCCAGTTCCAGGAAGAATAAAACCTCGAAAATCAGTGTGGTCAGTTCTAGCACCCTAAATGCAGCTCTCACTCAAATTATCTTGAGAACCAGATTTCAGAATTAACTGAAGGATCCAACGTGCTCAGTGACAATAGCAAAACTTCATTCAGATTAAATCTTTAGTTCCTGCTGTTCTATAAACTGTAATTTGACAGAGTCTTGTAACATTTATCAGCTTGATGAACCATGATCTTGATGTGAAGAACTTACAATGTGCTGGAAGGTTTGAGAATGTTAAAGACAGAGTTTTTAAGGACTGTTCTCATAAAAATGCAAAGCAGCAGTTCAAGATGAGTTTATAGCAAAATTAGGTTCCTGAGATAAATATCTCAACACTTTACAGCAATATTCACAAAGAGTAACCTGTAGTCTAGGAAAGCTAATCTCTCTACACTTCCTTTACAGTTGATAGGGAGAGATAAGCATATTTAGAGAGTTTCAAGACACTTAAATGCAAGTTTCCTGCTTTGAATGAACCTCTTCTTTCCAAGCAGTATCAAGAGCCTCTAGTAGCTAACCCTTCATAGGCCCACTCCATTTCAAGTACACAAAAAAGATAAGATTGTAATTGGCCTCAAACAGAAAAACATCTACTTTGCTCAACAAGATCTCTTTCCTCACCTAATTCGAGTTTTACAGAACTTGTCTATTTCCTGTATCTGTCACTGCCTCTGCAGCAGCCAAAGCACTTGACAACTCATTTCTCAACCTAACTGAAAAATTACTTTGCTGATACATCAAGCACATCTTTCTTGAAAGTCATGATGCTTTCTTAAGATCTGTTCATGATTTTTAAATTTAAAAATTTTAAACTGAGGAAGGGTCACAGCAGCTGAAACTTGCAGACAGGCACCACAGTGACACCCTGCAAAATATGTTAGTGCTGCCAGTTTTGCAACAGAACATACTGGCTGCAAATTGACTGCTCATCCTCCTCTCTTATCCAGGATCAGATTTTCTCACAAAGGTATGTCAAAAAGTAACAGACACAGTTCACTGGGCTACAAATAACTGCATTGCTGCCTCCAGAGCACTCTGGCATCTCGGAAATTTATCAGCAGCATCATGGCAGAAAGCCTCAGAACACCACGACACAAAGAACGCGTTCCTTACCATTAGCTGGGATATATGCTAAACAAAGTGCTTAGTGCTATTCATATCATAAAAATGTTTAAAGCTAACTGAGTAATTAAGATAACATTAGTGTCCACAAACACACACAGTAAAACACTTCAGTGATGTTTGTAACTTTATCTTAATTTAATCTCTTATGTGAACTGAGTAGCCACATAGAAGGTGTCTCAGACAAAACAGGCACATGAACTTTTTAGACTCCAAAATCCCATGAAACATGCACTACAGTGAGTGTCATAATCAGATATAGGTGCTTCTGTGTCTCCTTCCAAAAATATCAAGTGGTGCTCTCAGCTCAGCACTTCTTACTGCCATTTGGAGCCCTTGTGCTGAAGCTGTCAGGAGTATAGCATCAATGGTAGTTTCTTCCAAACTTAAAAGTCCAAATATTTGTGAAGAAGGGCTAAAGGTGTTACAACAAAAACTATTCCTCACTACAAATCCTCACAAAACTGCGTGTCTTTTATCCAAGATCCTACAGGAAGATAACTGTTTGGAGGAGTTTTTGTTCAACAGAGAGCTCACAGCATATATCCTAGAAGAATACAATTTAGTTCTCATCCTTGTGACAGCATTCGAGATCACCAGTTCAACCAAAGAACTAACTGTACACAGGACACAAACTTAATCCTACCAGCACTACCAGTATTGATGATTCCTCCAACCTTCACTACTCTAAGCATGGAAGACCATGCTACAACCAGTGACAAATAAATGGATTTTAAGAGTAACCATTCACTAAAGGGGTAAACCTATCACAAACTACTTCTATCAACAATATTCTATGAGCAAAAATAAAATACATTAGAAAAAAATGCAGTCTTCCAGCAGTAACTGAGTATTGCAAACAACTGGAGCATTTCAATTAATGTACAGGGGCAATGACATACAAATCATCAGTCAGATATGACTTTTGAGGACATACAGAAGAAAGCACCTCAAACTCCAGTAACTAGTTCTATCCTTTTCAGTTAACTTTCCAGTTTTGTGACTTTGATGGGTTGAAATACAAGCATTTTGGGAAATAAGCCAGACGAATAAACCCACTCTCCAGGTCTACATCTAGTTTTAGTATCTATCTTCAGGTACTGAAACTGCAAAACTTTGTTTTTCTTCAGTATAACAATCACATTTGACAGAATCCTCCATTCAGACCAAAACTCAACTATTTCGAAGCTGCAGCAGTTGTGAGTTTTAATCATGGCTGCAAATCACATCACCACTATTTCAAATCAAGTACCAAAAAAAAAATTAACACAAGGATACGTATGAGCCTTTCCAATTATTACGATCCACCTGGCATTTTGCTGTGACACCAGTAAGAACAGAACCTAAGTCTCCAAGGACATTTTTGTGTCTTCACCGTGAAGACATCTCAGTCTCAATTACTCTCCATCTCACAGATTTTGCAAGAAATAAAGGTGAAATCCTCCTCAGCGAACAGTCTTTGTTATATACCATCTTACTCATTCCTCAAAGCACAGTTGTCCCTCAAAGCACAGTTCTTCCTGCACACTATTCAAGGCAGTGATACATTGAGGAAATCCAGAGTACAGTAACATAACTATGAATTTTCTCATCTTCTGCTGCCTTGCTGTAATGTTTTCCTACTCCAATAACGCACCAGCACCTGGAGCTCCTGCCTAAAATGCATTTCCTGGCTCACAGTCAATTCTTCCTCATTAAGTACCCCACGTGCTCTTCTCATCATAATTCAAATTAGCTTTGTACATTCAGTCAGTTCATTTTTTCTATCCTCAAAACAAACATAAAATGCAAAAAAAAAAATCTCGTAATACATTAACATGGAATATTTAAGTAGGTAAGATATTAATGAGCCATACAGATTTCCAACACAGCATAAAGAAAACACTCCTGAATCCATCTCTAATTCAAGAATAAAACATGCAACAACAAATAGCTATGAATTGAATCAGGGAGCCCCAGACAGACTCAGACCTCGCACACTTGGAACTGTACAGAGAGCTCAATAATACCACCAAGAAGACAGGTAAGTGTGTAATTAATATACATTAATGGAAACTGAGAAAACCTTGTATACATGCATAGGTAACACATACTATGCAAAATCCAAATATTCTTTTACATGATTGTGCAGCATTTTTGTAGCAAGCAGGTCTCAATGAGTAGGTCTAAATGGACAAATTTGTAAGCTTTTACCCGTATGAAGTAGGCACTGTGTTTTAAACTGGATGACTCACAGAGGCTAACACATTAAGACATTGCTAAGCTATCAAGTGCACAAATTTGCCCTTTGTCACTTTACACTTTGGTAATAATCTTTAGCTCCCTGTGAATCAGAAAAAAATCATAATTCAACCCAAACCCTCATAATAACATTTAAACCAAAATGTAGAAATAGAAACCTAGGTTTGTCAAAACACTCCAGAATCAAATGCAAAGACACAAAGACAACGTATTGTTGTAAGGTTTCCTTCTTGCACGTGCCCTAGCACAGCCCTTAGCAGTGGGAACCAAATTACAGTGACTTCTATGATGCTTTATTATTATACTTTTACCTCAAGTGATAAAAATGTAAGAACCCTGATAAACACAGCTAATAAGGTAAACTAACTACAGACTCAAAAGTTCCAGAGAAAGGATTACTGTCTGTGCCCACTTCTCACCATCACCTTTAAGACAACTGGTCCACTACCAAGGTTGCATTTGTGTTGAGACTAGTCCTGCTTGTCTTCAATAACTGCTGCTGTCCAGCTGAACCTTAATGACAAGCAGATCTGGAGCCAACAGATGATCCAGCTGAAAAGATTTATTTTTATTTAATCTAATAATTAAATTTAATTACATTTTAATTAATAATCAGTCTATCTAATTGGTCTCACATTTCTGCAGTTATCAATGCCAACACAAAGAAAGGAGTAAGAACTCATGCTGGAATCAACCCTCTTGGCCAATGCACAGATCTGAAATCTTTTAAAAAGATTCTCTAAAAGATGACATACATAATGCAGGGATTTCAGGAAACTACACAATATTAAGTGTGACACATAACAAATAAACTACAAATGATGGGCAAATGCATAATTGTGATAGAGCAGGGAAAAGCAGATACGGCTGATCCAAAAAGAGATCCTCACTTGCAAATATTGGTGCACTCTGTGTACGTGTATAAAGAACTGATCTCACTCAGTATCATGGTCCACTTGGATTTATGGTGCTGGAGAAGACTCACCAACAGCTTTCTTGCAGTCACAGCATAAGAAAGGAGGTCTACACTTGCATGAATAAATTGGTTAAAATATAGAAGACATAGGACAGACAGTTGTTCTCACAAAGAAGGAGAAGGATACCAGTGGGCCTCCAGAACAGTGTGTTATTCAACATATTCTAAATTGTCCAAGAAAGAGGAGCTTTCTGAAACGCC
Organism: Gymnorhina tibicen; assembly: GCA_013399875.1. Lineage (NCBI taxonomy): Eukaryota > Metazoa > Chordata > Aves > Passeriformes > Artamidae > Gymnorhina > Gymnorhina tibicen. The sequence goes on along the minus strand of VXAZ01002274.1, from coordinate 1,078,478 downwards.
TATTATTTGGGAGAGCAAGGAGAGGACTACAGTAGAGGTGGTGGTCTTTATCAGAGAGAGGATTGTGCAATAAAGCAGGTAATTATCAGCATTGATGAATGAAAGTGATGCAAGTTGAGCGGAGGGGAGGAAGGAGAGCAATGGTTCCAACCCTGCACATAAGAAACCAATGGGCTTTGCACTGAATACTGCCAACACTCAGAAATAAAGCCAGTGTTAGGAATTATGAACAGAAAGTGTGAAACAGATCACTGTCTTCACGTCTTTAACACCATTAGCATTCCCAGGACCTTCACCCCCAGAAGAGGACGTAGCAAAGTAGGAAAAGGTACAATCAAAGGCATAGAATGGGTTCTACAGGGGAAAAGAAATAAGCAAGTTAGGACTCTTGTTTCAGTAACATTTAGGTGTGGGGAGAAAGCGATAAAGGGCTACAAGGAACAGAGAGATGTATTTTTATAATAGACAGAGAATGTCCACTCTCCTCCAAAAGAAAGGTGGCACCAAAGGAACTCAGTACAATTGTTTAAAAAGTTTAAAAAAAAGAGTAGATTTTACTAGAACCACTAACGTACCTACAGAATTTCTTATGAAAGCATATTTGGATGCCAGACATTTATTTAGCTGCACGCAAAAAAAGTCTTGAGAAAAAAATCCAAATGTTACTAGCTACACAAAAACCATACCAGATTTAGAATCAACCTTTACTAAAAATAATTAGGGACTGAAAGAATATTCAAGCTAAGTATGCTTACACTGTTGTCACTCTCCCATAAGCATTCATTCATGCTCATTATTGAGGGAAGAATACTGGATTACCTTTTGTTTGATTCTACCACAGATTAAGATTTTACCTAGAATTTGCCAGACAGTTCACCAGCAACATACAAATTTTCTTTTGAAAGTCTAATTCAGTATTCATGATAGTGCCGGTATCACAGACACAGAAGTATAACAGATATTCCATAAAGGAGCTTGCTGCAGCAAGGCATTGGTTAAGTCAGTCATTAAGAAGTCATTACATTACCCACCTCATCCCTGCCTGAAGTTACTGCGCTTAGTGGAAGTTACCAGCAGTGGAAAAAACGCTTTTCTAAACCCAACTGTATGCCAAGACAGTTATCATCAAGCCATTATGGAAAAAAACCCCAAAATTCCCATGGGGATTTGCCATTCAATTTGATTTTTATTTAAAAAAAAAAGTCTTATGCTGTAGTTACAAAAATTGTGGCACTGATAAAAACACACATAGTCAGTGTTACAAAACAACAATTAAATACAGGTTGAACTTTACCAGTTTTCAGCCACTACATTAATAAAATATTTAGGGTGACAATCCTCATGCTCTTCAATAGAATGCTGTAGTTTCTTTAGATTTTCTTTATTTTTAATTTTAAGTTTTATTTCTGCTTGTGTCAGTATTTTAACACTCTGTTCCTTTTTTTTATTAGTATAAATTTAAACAGCTTGATCCAGATTTTTCCAGTTTTCAAACGTTTGTTCAAAGATGAGGCTATAGTTACTTCTGGTAACATGGCATTTAAGCTGTTAGCATTTACAGACCTCTCATCTAAATTATTTTTAAACAATTTTAAGGACAGGTGAGAGGTAATCAACACTGACTCCCTGAATACTTCATCCTGCAAGAAACTAGAAAAGGTCTTCATTAATTATCATTACTGGTGCGTCCATTTAATTTTTTGTGAAGAACGCACTGCTGAAAGAATGGCAAAATTTGTCCCATCTGTGATCTAGCCCCCAAAATTATGGATAAAATCATTTACATAAGTCAGATAAAATGGAGTGAAACCAGGGAACATGCTGAACACATCTGTTACATAGCTGACTCTGCAATTCTTCCAATAAAGCATGCTTATAGGATAAAAATTTCTTCTGCTATGTCACTGGACCATACAAAATCAAAATGGCAAAAGGCTTGTTCAGGTACAGTTACGCTGACAGAAGTTACCTCAGCAATATGATTTACTTTTAAAGATAGCACATGTATAAAACAGACCGGTAAGGACACACTTTTGCCAACAGAAGCTGCATCTAACCCTAGGAGAACTTGTCCTCAATCAAATTTCCTGTTGTAGAACAGGCTTATGTTCAAAAGCCACTGGGATTGCATGTGCTGGTAAAGAGATATGGAAGAGCAGCAAGTGCATATTCTGCTACGTCTAAAAATGCTTAATAGAAGAAAACTAACCCAAAATAAAGATTGAATTCAATACAGTATAAAGTTATATTCCTTGGAAAGATAACACCAATTCATATATATGAAGAAAGAGGTAACTGATACAACAAACACTAGTATGAGCTCCTGTGTTGGCAAATGCAGGAGCCAAGAACCTGATGCTGTTGGCGAGAAAAAAAAAAGCCCCAACAACAAAACAAAAACAAAACCCAGCCATACCTGCATGCACACACCCTAGAATGACATTTTAATAAGGCCGTCATGTTACTTCTGCTACTTACAGAGCAACTTAATTACTCCGTTGCTCAAAAACTGTCTGTAGAACTTTGAAAAAGATACAGACAAATCACACAGAGCACAGTGAGAGTGAACAACAAAAATCCAGTTTGCACAGTTCAGTAAAGAAAAGTCTGAAACAAAAGGAGACAGAGGAAGAGTCTTCACGTATGCAAACACTTGGTGAAAAGAGCACAGAAATCATTATCCTGCATGAGTAATATGAGTTGGATGAGAATTAACTGGTTTAACTATTAGCAAGACAGAGTTAAGTTAAATGTTAAGAAAAGCCTCCTAACAACAATAATAGTCATGTACCAGCTATAAATAGACCAGTGAAGAGGTGTGGTATTCCCCTCTTCTGAGTTTTTTAAGAGAAGATCAGACAAATGTCTGTCACACATGATTTCAGCATATTTCCTTCTGCCTCTGGTGGGGGCTGACCTCATGAAATCCCTTCCCTTCTTACATATCCATCATTTCTTCCTTCATCCAAATGAGAAATGTTCATCTGTGTTATCATACCTGAGCTTCAAAACTACAGTCTTTCCAATATAAACATCTGAAGCATATGAATTTTATTACGTTGCTGTTGTCAGATTGCTAGTGTACTTGGCACAAATCACCGCAGGAAAACAAAAGCAGCATCTTTTGTTGCTGCAGATAATCCACAAAAATGGACAAATGATGAATGGAAATATAGAAAGATAAGCAAGTGAGAAAGACACTGTAAAGGATTCAAAGAAAAAAATGGCTGAAAACAAAGTTACAGCAAAGAAAAAAATACTTTAGCCTAAAGAAAATTATTTTCCTCTCACATGAAAAACTGAATTAAAGTTTGCTGGTATATCTTAAGAAATATGCAATAATTTGAGTACAGAAGTACACATAAGTAAGACTTCACAAACGGATGGGACAAAGACGTGTCTCTACAGGCCTCCCTGCATTACCAATTCCCAGCTCCCGGTTTTTAAAGGACAGTGCAGATACTTCTGCTTTGGCCTTGCTCAAGTAAGTCCAACTTCAAATAACATCATCAAGCTGGGCCCTAAGCTATGCCTCATGTGTATTTGTGGGTCAAATATCTCTAGAGCAGTGGTTCCCATTTCTCAGGGAAATCCCTGCAAAATCACAACACAGAACTCCATCTTTCCTCTTCTTATTGTCACCAATCATCCTGCAGCTTCTAAAAGATTACATTTAAGGTGAATATATTAAAACATCCCAGAGAAACCTGCAAATAAGCATGTTTAGTCTAAGAAAATGGGTTTACATAGAGCCATAAATTGCATTTGTCATGTTATTAAACCAAGATGTCATGCCAAGAACTGGAAGTGAGAAATGAATCACAAGTAACAGACTGCATTCTGAACATGTTCCCATGTTTCCAATGCTATTCTGCAAGTTGTATGCAATTATAGCATGCATGATCTATTTTGACCTTAGCACTACAAAATACCAAAATACTAAAATAGCAAAAGTAGTATTTATTCCTAAAGAGATTCTTCTTTCTTCCCACAGAAAAATCAGTGTATTTAATAGAATTCACTGTGTCAGTTCTACTTCAGAATTTTAAAAGCTTACATTTAGAAATTAAACTTTCAGGACAGCAAACCTAATAGTTTGCAAATTAGATAAACCTAGAGTCACTAGGCAATATACATATTTACATTAGCTTGTCATGCCTATGAAAACACATGACATTTTCTGCAAATGTATTTAAGATGTACTTAACTACATCAATCAGTCAAATTTTCCTCATTTATTTCTTTTTCTCCCAATAGTCTAAATGAAGGATAATGTTAGTAGTACGAAACATCTAAGAAGATATTACTAGAAAATACGTTCATTACTCCAAACTAAATGGGTACCTCTCCATAGATCAGAACACCCTTGGCTGTGTGTTGCAGAAGAGGGTGAACAAATGAAGGAAATCAATCCATTATCATACTCAGCTGCATTTTATAAGAAAACATTACTTTTAAGCTTAGAGGATGCCCTGTTAGAGAGCCACTGAACAACTTGTCACAAAAACAGATTACATGTAACTCATTACTTTTGATTTAGTGTGCTGAAGTAAAAAGTCAGCCTGCAGTAAAGAGGAAAGAAAAAAAATACAAAACTTAAGATTGCCAAGATTGCAAAGCTTTTCTCTCCATAGTTCTACATAAATACTTCTTATTAATGACAAGGTTTTAAAAACCAGTAATTCTGATTTGTACCTAAATATGAACAACTTCTTTTAGGAAATCATCAGGATTTAGGAAATGATCAGAAAAATGTGAAGTAAAAACTGTAACTGTGGACTAAATTTACAGCTTGACCAATTTGCTTGCTTTCTCCAGAGACAACTTTATAATAAAACAATCTCTCCTGCATTTAGCATCACTAGGCTTTAAATTCCGCAAGCCTGCGCACTGACTAGCTTTCCCACAAGCATAGCAAAGAACCACTGACACATCTATGACCAAAATTGAAAAGTTATTCATTTTTACCATAAATTAGTTTTATCCACATAAAGCAAAAACAAAGCAAAAAAGCTTGCCTACTGATACTAAACAACATAATGCTCATTTCACCACATTAATAAATTCTGTCACAGCTCTCTATTTAATAACATTTACTATAAAAACTCCTAAGATTACCAGGCTATCTTGAAGAAAAAAAAGGTTCCTCTGACAGTTTAGAAATCTCAGCAAGCCAAGGCAAGCAATGCAAAAACATCTGTTTTCTTCACCTTAGTCTTCTATTAGTGCCAGGTAAACCACCTGTTCAAACACCAACACAGAGCGCATCAAACGAAACTCTACACAGATTTTTCTTCTCAAGCAATGAGTCAATCTGACAAACGTTATCTTCCTATTCTGCTCTATCAACGTACAAAAAAACCTTGGGGGAAAAAAATCAAATTAACTATATACAGCTTCACTATCTGAATAAAATCTAGGTTCAATACATATTGGTGGCAGTAATGACAGAACACAGTGTAAAGGAAACAGGAATTATAGCAAGTTCTGGTTTTTAAACAGATTTCTGAGGAAATCAGTTAATTACAAAGTCACTGTAAGGAAAGGTATAGGTGAAAGCAGGAAAAAACAGCAACGAAAAAAATTATTCTAAGGTTTTTCAGTCTGGCATAAATACTAGCTCACCAATGTCCCTCCCCTTAAAAATATTCACAGGGAATTCCATAGGAAAGAACACTTTCTAGGGTATTCCGTTAGTAAGTGCTTTGCCACGAGAGAACCCAGGGATGTTGTGCAAGAGAAGCCTATAGACATTCACTCTGCTACCAGTCTCTGCCATATACACAGCAATGCAATTCCGAAGGCCTCTAACGCTCTGCAACGTGCTGCATTGTTTAGAGAAAAGAAACGTTGTAGTTCAGAGACATTTTCTGCTCAGAATAGAAATCCCCCTTATTTCAAGGCAGGCTTCTATCATCTTTTACCACCTTCTTAGAGGACACTCCATGATACAATACAGCTTAAAAGTGGTCAGCTAATTTAGCGCTTTGATCTTCAGTAATGCAACAGCCAAAAACTAAAACCAGATTTATGAAGCAAGAGAAACCAAGGGGGGGGAAAAAAACCGACAAAAAAAACCCCAACCTCGTGAGTGCTGCAATGCACTTCAAAAGCAACACGCGAATAAATAATCCAACATCCACTTTTTCCCCTGACAAAAACATCTCGCAGAATCTGACCTACATACCCAATTCACAGCACTACCACTGCAGAGCAATTCAAAGACGAGAAACCACAGCATCAGCGAGCAATCAGGGGAAGGTTTAGGGTGACACAGAAATACTCGTAAGGGACGTAAAACACTTAAGATATTGCAGCAGTTAATATAAGTAAGTAATATTAACGTGTGTCTCCCGGCACCGCAAACAACTACACCGCCGCGTAGCTCCACCTGCACCGGGCCGGGTTCGTGCTACCCCCAGCCCGAGCACCTCCGGGACGCCGGGGTCGCCCCAGGGCCCCCCAAGGCGCCCGGGCAAACCCGCCCTCCGCCCGCCCTCTCCTCGCGCACCGACCTGTGTCACGGCGGAGGCCGGGCGGCCGCCGGGGACCCCCCGCGCTGCCCGGCGGCGGCGGGCGCAGCCCCGGCTGGGCG